>CAMAOD020000310.1:1050000-1142087 GCA_945859595.2 Megachile willughbiella
TCTGTCTGTGTCTGTGTCTGTGGCTCAGTCTTTGTCTCATGCGCCTCTGTCTTTGTTTCTGTCTGTGTCTCTGTCTGTGCCTCTGTCTCTGTCTCTGTTTCTGTCTCTGTCCGTGTCTCTTTCTCCGTCTCCGTCACTGTCTCTGTCTCTGTCTCTGCCTCTGTCTCTGTCGCTATCTCTGTCTCTGTCCCTGTTCCCGTCTCTGTCTCCGCCTCTGCCTCTACCACTGTCTTTGTCTCCATCATTGTCTCCGTCTTTGTCTACGTCTTTGTCTCCGTCTTTGTCACCGTCTTTGTCTCTGTCTCCATATCTGTCTCTGTCTCTGTCTCTGTCTCTGTCTCTGCCTCTGTCTCTGTCCCTGCCTTTGTCTCCGTCTCCGTCTCTGTCTCTGGCTCTGTCTCTGGCTCCACCTCTGTCTCTGTCTCAGTCTCTGTCTCTGTCTCTGTCTCTGTCTCTGTCTCTCTCCCTGTCTCTGTCTCTGTCTCTGTCTCTGTCCCTGTCTCTGTCTCTGTCTCTGTCTCTGTCTCTGTCTCTGTCTCTGTCTCTGTCTCTGTCTCTGTCTCTGTCTCTGTCTCTGTCTCTGCCTCTGTATCGGTCTCTGTCTCCGTCTTTGTCTTCGTCTTTGTCTCTGTCTTTGTCTCCGTCTTTGTCTCCTGCCCATCTGTCTCCGTCTCTGTCACTGTCTGTGTCTCTGTCTCTGTCTGCTGCTCAGTCTTTGTCTCATGCGCATCTGTCTTTGTCTCCGTCTTTGCCTCTGCCTTTGTGTCCGTATTTGTCTCCGTCTGTGTCGCCATCTTTGTCTCCGTCGCCGTCTTCCTCTTCGTGTCCGTCTTTGTCTCCGTCTTTGTCACCGTCTTTGTCTCCGTTTTTGTCTCCGTCCATGTCTCCTGCCCCTCTGTCTCGGTCTATGTCTCATGCGCCTCTGTCTCTGTCTCTGTCTCTGTCTCTGTCTCTGTCTGTGTCTCTGTCTCTGTCTCTGTCTCTGTCTCGGTCTCTGTCTCCGTCTTTGTCTCCGTCTTTGTGTCCGTCTTTATCTTCGTCTTGGTCTCCGTCTTCGTCTCCCTCTTTGTTTCCGTCTTCGTCTCCGTCTTTGTCTCCGTCTTTGCCTCCATCTTTGTCTCCGTATTTGTCTCCGTCTGTGTCGCCATCTTTGTCTCCGTCGCCGTCTTCCTCTTCGTGTCCGTCTTTGTCTCCGTCTTTGTCACCGTCTTTGTCTCCGTCTTTGTCTCCGTCCGTGTCTCCTGCCCCTCTGTCTCGGTCTTTGTCTCATGCGCGCCACTCTCAGTCTCTGTCTCTGTCTCTGTCTCTGTCTCTGTCTCTGTCTCTGTCTCTGTCTCTGTCTCTGTCTCTGTCTCTGTCTCTGTCTCTGTATCGGACTCTGTCTCCGTCTCCCCGTCTTCGTCTTTGCCTCCGTCTTTGTCCCTGTCTTTGTCTCCGTATTTGTCTCCGTCTGTGTCTCCATCTTTGTCTCCGTCTTTGTCTCCGTCTTTGTCTCCTGCCCATCTGTCTCCGTCTCTGTCACTGTCTCTGTCTCTGTCTCTGTCGCTATCTCTGTCTCTGTGCCTGTTCCCGTCTCTGTCTCCGCCTCTGCCTCTATCACTGTCTTTGTCTCCACCTTTGTCTCCGTCTTTGTCTACGTCTTTGTCTCCGTCTTTGTCTCCGTCCACGTCTCCTGCCCCTCTGTCTCTGTCTCTGTCTGTGTCTGTGTCTGTGGCTCAGTCTTTGTCTCATGCGCCTCTGTCTTTGTTTCTGTCTGTGTCTCTGTCTGTGCCTCTGTCTCTGTCTCTGTTTCTGTCTCTGTCCGTGTCTCTTTCTCCGTCTCCGTCACTGTCTCTGTCTCTGTCTCTGCCTCTGTCTCTGTCGCTATCTCTGTCTCTGTCCCTGTTCCCGTCTCTGTCTCCGCCTCTGCCTCTACCACTGTCTTTGTCTCCATCATTGTCTCCGTCTTTGTCTACGTCTTTGTCTCCGTCTTTGTCTCCGTCCGTGTCTCCTGCCCCTCTGTCTCGGTCTTTGTCGCATGCGCCACTGTCTCGGTCTTTGTCGCATGCGCCACTGTCTCTGTCTCTGTCTCTGTCTCTGCCTCTGTCTCTGTCTGTGTCTCTGTCTCTGTCTCTGTCTCTGTCTCTGTCTCTGTCTCTGCCTCTGTATCGGTCTCTGTCTCCGTCTTTGTCTTCGTCTTTGTCTCTGTCTTTGTCTCCGTCTTTGTCTCCGTCTTTGTCTCCGTCGTCGTCTTCCTCTTCGTCTGCGTTTTTGTCTCCGTCGATGTCTCCTGCCCCTCTGTCTCTGTCTCTGTCTCTGTCTCTTTCTCTGTATTTGTCTCTGTCTCTGTCTCTGTCTCTGTCTCTGTCTCTGTCTCTGTCTCTGTCTCTGTCTCTGTCTCTGTCTTTGTATCCGTCTTTGTCTCCGTCTTTGTCACCGTCTTTGTCTCTGTCTCCATATCTGTCTCTGTCTCTGTCTCTGTCTCTGTCTCTGCCTCTGTCTCTGTCCCTGCCTTTGTCTCCGTCTCCGTCTCTGTCTCTGGCTCTGTCTCTGGCTCCACCTCTGTCTCTGTCTCAGTCTCTGTCTCTGTCTCTGTCTCAGTCTCTGTCTCTGTCTCTGTCTCTGTCTCTGTCTCTCTCCCTGTCTCTGTCTCTGTCTCTGTCTCTGTCCCTGTCTCTGTCTCTGTCTCTGTCTCTGTCTCTGTCTCTGTCTCTGTCTCTGTCTCTGTCTCTGTCTCTGTCTCTGCCTCTGTATCGGTCTCTGTCTCCGTCTTTGTCTTCGTCTTTGTCTCTGTCTTTGTCTCCGTCTTTGTCTCCTGCCCATCTGTCTCCGTCTCTGTCACTGTCTGTGTCTCTGTCTCTGTCTGCTGCTCAGTCTTTGTCTCATGCGCATCTGTCTTTGTCTCCGTCTTTGCCTCTGCCTTTGTCTCCGTATTTGTCTCCGTCTGTGTCGCCATCTTTGTCTCCGTCGCCGTCTTCCTCTTCGTGTCCGTCTTTGTCTCCGTCTTTGTCACCGTCTTTGTCTCCGTTTTTGTCTCCGTCCATGTCTCCTGCCCCTCTGTCTCGGTCTATGTCTCATGCGCCTCTGTCTCTGTCTCTGTCTCTGTCTGTGTCTCTGTCTCTGTCTCTGTCTCTGTCTCTGTCTCTGTCTCTGTCTCCCTCTCTGTCTCTGTCTCTGTCTTTGTATCCGTCTTTGTCTCCGTCTTTCTCACCGTATTTGTCTCCGTCTTTGTCTCCGTCTTTGTCTCCCTCTTTGTTTCCGTCTTCGTCTCCGTCCTTGTCTCATGCCCCAGGGTCACCGCCTTTGTCTCGCGCCCTTCTCTTTCTGTCGCTCCCTCTGTTTCTGTCTGTGTCTCCATCTCCGTCTCTGTCTCTGTCTCTGTCTCTGTCTCTGTCTCTGTCTCTGTCTCTGTCTCTGTCTCTCTCTCTGTCTCTGTCTTTGTATCCGTCTTTGTCTCCGTCTTTGTCACCGTTTTTGTCTCCGTCGTCGTCTTCCTCTTCGTCTCCGTCTTTGTCTACGTCTTTATCACCGTCTTTGTCTCCGTCTTTTTCTCCGTCTTTGTATACGTCTTTGTCTCCGTCTTTGTCTCCGTCCATGTCTCCTGCCCCCCTGTTTCGGTCTTTGTCTCATGCGCCTCTGCCTCTGTCTCTGTCTCTGTCTCTGTCTCTGTCTCTGTCTCGCTCTCTGTCTCTGTCTCTGTCGTTGTATCCGTCTTTGTCTCCGTCTTTGTCACCGTTTTTGTCTCCGTCGTCGTCTTCCTCTTCGTCTCCGTCTTTGTCTACGTCTTTATCACCGTCTTTGACTCCGTCTTTGTCTCCGTCTTTGTCTCCGTCCATGTCTCCTCCCCCTCTGTTACGGTCTTTGTCTCATGCGCCTCTGCCTCTGCCTCTGTCTCTGTCTCTGCCTGTCTCTATGTCTCTGTCTCTGCCTCTGTATCGGTCTCTGTCTCCATATCTGTCTCCATCTCTGTCTCCGTCTCTGTCTCTGGCTCTGTCTCTGTCTCTGTCTCTGCCTCTGTCTCCGTCCCTGCCTTTGTCTCCGTATTTGTCTCCGTCTGTTTCTCCATCTCTGTCTCCGTCTCTGTCTCTGTCTCTGTCTCTGTCTCTGTCTCTGTCTCTGTCGCTATCTCCGTCTCTGTCCCTGTTCCCGTCTCTGTCTCCGCCTCTGCCTATATCACTGTCTTTGTCTCCATCTTTGTCTCCGTCTTTGTCTACGTCTTTGTCTCCGTCTTTGTCTCCGTCCACGTCTCCTGCCCCTCTGTCTCTGTCTCTGTCTGTGTCTGTGTCTCTGTCCCTGTCTCTGTATCGGACTCTGTATCCGTCTTTGTCTTCGTCTTTGTCTCCGTCTTTATCTCTGTCTTTGTGTCCGTATTTGTCTCCATCTGTGTCTCCATCTTTGTCACCGTCTTTGTCTCTGTATTTGTCTCCGGCTGTGTCTCCATATTTGTCTCCGTCTTCTTTTCCGTGTTTGTCTCCGTCTTTGTCTCCGGCCCCTCCGTCTTTGTCTACTGCCACTCTGTCTCTATCTCTGTCTCTGTCTCTGTCTTAATCTCAGTCTCTGTCTTGGCCTCCGTCTTCGTCTCCGTCTTTGTCTCCTTCTCTGTTTCGTCTTAGTCTCCGTCTTTGTCTCTGTCTTTGTCTCTGCCTCTGTCTCTGTCTCTGTCTCTGTCTCTGCCTCTGTCTCTGCCTCTGTCTCTGTCTCTGTCTCTGTCTTTGTCTCTGTCCATATCTCTGTCACTGTCTCTGTTCCCGTCTATGTCTCCGCCTCTGCCTCTGTCACTGTCTTTGTCTCCATCTTTTTCTCCGCCTTTGTCTCCGTCTTTGTCTCCGTCTTTTTCTCCTGCCCATCTGTCTCCGTCTCTGTCACTGTCTCTGTCTCTGTCTCTGTCTGTGGCTCAGTCTTTGTCTCATGCGCCTCCGTCTTTGTCTCTGTCTTTGTCTCTGCCTCTGTCTCTGTCTCTGTCTCTGTCTCTGTCCCTGTCACTGTCTCTGTCTCTGTCTCTGCCTCTGTCTCTGTCTCTGTCTGTGTCTCTGTCTCTGTCTCTGTCTCTGTCTCTGTCTCTGTCTCTGTCTCTGTCTCTGTCTCTGTCTCTGTCCATATCTCTGTCTCTGTCTCTGTTCCCGTCTCTGTCTCCGCCTCTGCCTCTGTCACTGTCTTTGTCTCCATCTTTTTCTCCGTCTTTGTCTCCGTCTTTGTCTCCGTCTTTTTCTCCTGCCCATCTGTCTCCGTCTCTGTCACTGCCTCTGTCTCTGTCTCTGTCTGTGGCTCAGTCTTTGTCTCATGCGCCTCTGTCTCTGTCTCTGTCACTGTCTCTGTCTCTGTCGCTATCTCTGTCTCTGTCCCTGTTCCCGTCTCTGTCTCCGCCTCTGCCTCTACCACTGTCTTTGTCTCCGTCTTTGTCTACGTCTTTGTCTACGTCTTTGTCTCCGTCCGTGTCTCCTGCCCCTCTGTCTCGGTCTTTGTCGCATGCGCCACTGTCTCGGTCTTTGTCGCATGCGCCACTGTCTCGATCTTTGTCGCATGCGCCACTGTCTCTGTCTCTGTCTGTGTCTCTGTCTCTGTCTCTGTCTCTGTCTCTGTCTCTGTCTCTGTCTCTGCCTCTGTATCGGTCTCTGTCTCCGTCTTTGTCTCTGTCTTTGTCTCCGTCTTTGTCTCCGTCTTTGTCTCCGTCGTCGTCTTCCTCTTCGTCTGCGTTTTTGTCTCCGTCCATGTCTCCTGCCCCTCTGTCTCTGTCTCTGTCTCTGTCTCTTTCTCTGTCTTTGTCTCTGTCTCTGTCTCTGTCTCTGTCTCTGTCTGTGTCTCTGTCTCTGTCTCTGTCTCTGTCTCCGTCTCCGTCTCTGTCTCTGTCTCTGTCTCTGTCTCTGTCTCCATCTCTGTCTCTGTCTCTGTCTCTGTCTCTGTCTCTGTCTCTGTCTCTGTCTCTGTCTCTGTCTCTGTCTCTGTCTCTGTCTCTGTCTCTGTCTCTGTCTCTGTCTCTGTCTCTGGCTCTGTTCCCGTCTCTGTCGCCGCCTCTGCCTCTGTCTCTGTCTTTGCCTCCATCTTTTTCTCCGTCTATGTCTCCGTCTTTGTCACCGTCTTTGTCTCCGTCGTCGTCTTCCTCTTCGTCTGCGTCTTTGTTTCCGTCTTTGTCTACGTCTTTGTCTACGTCTTTGCCTCCGCTTTTGTCTCCGTCCATGTCTCCTGCCCCTCTGTCTCGGTCTATGTCTCATGCGCCTCTGTCTCTGTCTCTGTCTCTGTCTCTGTCTCTGTCTCTGCCTCTGCCTCTGTCCCTGTCTCTGTCCCTGTCTCTGTCTCCGTCTCCGTCTCTGTCTCTGGCTCCATCTCTGTCTCTGTCTCAGTCTCTGTCTCTGTCTCTGTCTCTGTCTGTGTCTCTGTCTCTGTCTCTGTCTCTGTCTCGGTCTCTGTCTCCGTCTTTGTCTCCGTCTTTGTCTCCGTCTTTGTGTCCGTCTTTGTCTTCGTCTTTGTCTCCGTCTTCGTCTACGTCTTTGTCTGCGTCTTTATCACTGTCTTTGTCTCCGTCTTTGTTTCCGTCTTCGTCTCCGTCTTTGTCTCATGCCCCAGGGTCACCGCCTTCGTCTCATGCCTTTCTGTTTCTGTCGCTCCCTCTGTTTCTGTCTGTGTCTCCGTCGCCGTCTCTGTCTCTGTCTCTGTCTCTGTCTCTGTCTCTGTCTCTGTCTGTGTCTCTGTCTCTGTCTCTGTCTCTGTCTCTGTCTCTGTCTCGGTCTCTGTCTCCGTCTTTGTCTCCGTCTTGGTGTCCGTCTTTGTCTTCGTCTTTGTCTCCGTCTTCGTCTCCCTCTTTGTTTCCGTCTTCGTCTCCGTCTTTGTCTCATGCCCCAGGGTCACCGCCTTCGTCTCGTGCCTTTCTGTTTCTGTCGTTCCCTCTGTATCTGTCTGTGTCTCCGTCGCCGTCTCTGTCTCTGTCTCTGTCTCTGTCTCTGTCTCTGTCTCTGTCTCTGTCTCTGTCTCTGTCTCTGTCTCTGTCTCTGTCTCTGTCTCTCTCTCTGTCTCTGTCTCTGTCTTTGTATCCGCCTTTGTCTCCGTCTTTGTCACCGTCTTTGTCTCCGTCGTTGTCCTCCTCTTCGTCTCCGTCTTTGTCTACGTCTTTATCACTGTCTTTGTCTCCGTCTTTGCCTCCGTCTTTGTCTACGTCTTTGTCTCCGTCTTTGTCTCCGTCCATGTCTCCTGCCCCTCTGTTTCGGTCTTTGTCTCATGCGCCTCTGCCTCTGTATCTGTCTGTGTCTGTGTCTCTGTCCCTGTCTCTGTATCGGACTCTGTATCCGTCTTTGTCTTCGTCTTTGTCTCCGTCTTTATCTCTGTCTTTGTGTCCGTATTTGTCTCCATCTGTGTCTCCATCTTTGTCACCGTCTTTGTCTCTGTATTTGTCTCCGGCTGTGTCTCCATATTTGTCTCCGTCTTCTTTTCCGTGTTTGTCTCCGTCTTTGTCTCCGGCCCCTCCGTCTTTGTCTACTGCCACTCTGTCTCTATCTCTGTCTCTGTCTCTGTCTTAATCTCAGTCTCTGTCTTGGCCTCCGTCTTCGTCTCCGTCTTTGTCTCCTTCTCTGTTTCGTCTTAGTCTCCGTCTTTGTCTCTGTCTTTGTCTCTGCCTCTGTCTCTGTCTCTGTCTCTGTCTCTGCCTCTGTCTCTGCCTCTGTCTCTGTCTCTGTCTCTGTCTTTGTCTCTGTCCATATCTCTGTCACTGTCTCTGTTCCCGTCTATGTCTCCGCCTCTGCCTCTGTCACTGTCTTTGTCTCCATCTTTTTCTCCGCCTTTGTCTCCGTCTTTGTCTCCGTCTTTTTCTCCTGCCCATCTGTCTCCGTCTCTGTCACTGTCTCTGTCTCTGTCTCTGTCTGTGGCTCAGTCTTTGTCTCATGCGCCTCCGTCTTTGTCTCTGTCTTTGTCTCTGCCTCTGTCTCTGTCTCTGTCTCTGTCTCTGTCCCTGTCACTGTCTCTGTCTCTGTCTCTGCCTCTGTCTTTGTCTCTGTCTGTGTCTCTGTCTCTGTCTCTGTCTCTGTCTCTGTCTCTGTCTCTGTCTCTGTCTCTGTCTCTGTCTCTGTCCATATCTCTGTCTCTGTCTCTGTTCCCGTCTCTGTCTCCGCCTCTGCCTCTGTCACTGTCTTTGTCTCCATCTTTTTCTCCGTCTTTGTCTCCGTCTTTGTCTCCGTCTTTTTCTCCTGCCCATCTGTCTCCGTCTCTGTCACTGCCTCTGTCTCTGTCTCTGTCTGTGGCTCAGTCTTTGTCTCATGCGCCTCTGTCTCTGTCTCTGTCACTGTCTCTGTCTCTGTCGCTATCTCTGTCTCTGTCCCTGTTCCCGTCTCTGTCTCCGCCTCTGCCTCTACCACTGTCTTTGTCTCCGTCTTTGTCTACGTCTTTGTCTACGTCTTTGTCTCCGTCCGTGTCTCCTGCCCCTCTGTCTCGGTCTTTGTCGCATGCGCCACTGTCTCGGTCTTTGTCGCATGCGCCACTGTCTCGATCTTTGTCGCATGCGCCACTGTCTCTGTCTCTGTCTGTGTCTCTGTCTCTGTCTCTGTCTCTGTCTCTGTCTCTGCCTCTGTATCGGTCTCTGTCTCCGTCTTTGTCTCTGTCTTTGTCTCCGTCTTTGTCTCCGTCTTTGTCTCCGTCGTCGTCTTCCTCTTCGTCTGCGTTTTTGTCTCCGTCCATGTCTCCTGCCCCTCTGTCTCTGTCTCTGTCTCTGTCTCTTTCTCTGTCTTTGTCTCTGTCTCTGTCTCTGTCTCTGTCTCTGTCTGTGTCTCTGTCTCTGTCTCTGTCTCTGTCTCCGTCTCCGTCTCTGTCTCTGTCTCTGTCTCTGTCTCTGTCTCCATCTCTGTCTCTGTCTCTGTCTCTGTCTCTGTCTCTGTCTCTGTCTCTGTCTCTGTCTCTGTCTCTGTCTCTGTCTCTGTCTCTGTCTCTGTCTCTGTCTCTGTCTCTGGCTCTGTTCCCGTCTCTGTCGCCGCCTCTGCCTCTGTCTCTGTCTTTGCCTCCATCTTTTTCTCCGTCTATGTCTCCGTCTTTGTCACCGTCTTTGTCTCCGTCGTCGTCTTCCTCTTCGTCTGCGTCTTTGTTTCCGTCTTTGTCTACGTCTTTGTCTACGTCTTTGCCTCCGCTTTTGTCTCCGTCCATGTCTCCTGCCCCTCTGTCTCGGTCTATGTCTCATGCGCCTCTGTCTCTGTCTCTGTCTCTGTCTCTGTCTCTGTCTCTGCCTCTGCCTCTGTCCCTGTCTCTGTCCCTGTCTCTGTCTCCGTCTCCGTCTCTGTCTCTGGCTCCATCTCTGTCTCTGTCTCAGTCTCTGTCTCTGTCTCTGTCTCTGTCTGTGTCTCTGTCTCTGTCTCTGTCTCGGTCTCTGTCTCCGTCTTTGTCTCCGTCTTTGTCTCCGTCTTTGTGTCCGTCTTTGTCTTCGTCTTTGTCTCCGTCTTCGTCTACGTCTTTGTCTGCGTCTTTATCACTGTCTTTGTCTCCGTCTTTGTTTCCGTCTTCGTCTCCGTCTTTGTCTCATGCCCCAGGGTCACCGCCTTCGTCTCATGCCTTTCTGTTTCTGTCGCTCCCTCTGTTTCTGTCTGTGTCTCCGTCGCCGTCTCTGTCTCTGTCTCTGTCTCTGTCTCTGTCTCTGTCTCTGTCTCTGTCTCTGTCTGTGTCTCTGTCTCTGTCTCTGTCTCTGTCTCTGTCTCTGTCTCGGTCTCTGTCTCCGTCTTTGTCTCCGTCTTGGTGTCCGTCTTTGTCTTCGTCTTTGTCTCCGTCTTCGTCTCCCTCTTTGTTTCCGTCTTCGTCTCCGTCTTTGTCTCATGCCCCAGGGTCACCGCCTTCGTCTCGTGCCTTTCTGTTTCTGTCATTCCCTCTGTTTCTGTCTGTGTCTCCGTCGCCGTCTCTGTCTCTGTCTCTGTCTCTGTCTCTGTCTCTGTCTCTGTCTCTGTCTCTGTCTCTGTCTCTGTCTCTGTCTCTGTCTCTGTCTCTCTCTCTGTCTCTGTCTCTGTCTTTGTATCCGCCTTTGTCTCCGTCTTTGTCACCGTCTTTGTCTCCGTCGTTGTCCTCCTCTTCGTCTCCGTCTTTGTCTACGTCTTTATCACTGTCTTTGTCTCCGTCTTTGCCTCCGTCTTTGTCTACGTCTTTGTCTCCGTCTTTGTCTCCGTCCATGTCTCCTGCCCCTCTGTTTCGGTCTTTGTCTCATGCGCCTCTGCCTCTGTATCTGTCTCTGTCTCTGTCTGTGTCTATGTCTCTATCTGTGCCTCCGTCTCTGTCTCTGTCTCTGTCTGTGTCTCTGTCTCTGTATCGGACTCTGTCTCCGTCTCTGTCTTCGTCTTTGTCTCCGTCTTCGTCTCCCTCTTTGTTTCCGTCTTCGTCTCCGTCTTTGTCTCATGCCCCAGGGTCACCGCCTTTGTCTCGTGCCCTTCCGTTTCTGTCGCTCCCTCTGTTTCTGTCTGTGTCTCCGTCTCCGTCTCTGTCTCTGTCTCTGTCTCTGTCTCTGTCTCTGTCTCTGTCTCTGTCTCTGTCTCTGTCTCTGTCTCTGTCTCTGTCTCTGGCTCTGTTCCCGTCTCTGTCGCCGCCTCTGCCTCTGTCTCTGTCTTTGCCTCCATCTTTTTCTCCGTCTTTGTCTCCGTCTTTGTCACCGTCTTTGTCTCTGTCTTGGTCTCCGTCTTTCTCTCCGTGTTTGTCTACGTCCTTGTCTCCGTCTTTGTCTCCGTCCATGTCTCCTGCTCCTCTGTCTCGGTTTTGGTCTCATGCGCCTCTGTCTTTGTCTCTGTCTGCGTCTCTGTCTGTGCTTCTGTCTCTGTCTCTGTATCGGTCTCTGTCTCTGTGTTTGTCTTCGTCTTTGTCTCCTGCCTCTCTGTCTCTGTCTCTGGCTCTGCCTCTGCCTCTGTCTCTGTCTCTGCCTGTGTCTCTGTCTCTATCTCTGTCTCTGTCCCTGTCTCTGACTCTGCCTCTGCCTCTTTCTCTGTCTCTGTCTCTGTCTCTGTCTCTGTCTCTGTCTCTGTATCTGTCTCTGTCTCTGTCTCTGTCTCTTTCTCTATTTCTCTCTCTGTCTCTGTCTCTGTCTCTGTCTCTGTCTCTGTCTCTGTCTCTGTCTCTGTCTCTGTCTCGGTTTGTGTATCTGTCTCTGCCTCTGTCTCTATCTCTGCCTCTGTCTCTGTCTCTGTCTCTGTCCCAGTCTCAGTCTCGATCTCTTTCTCTGTCTCTGTCTCTGTCTCTGTCTCTGTCTCTGTCGCTGTCTCTGTCTCTGTCTCTGTCTCTGTCTCTGTCTCTGTCTCTGTCTCCCTCTCTGTCTCTGTCTCTGTCTTTGTATCCGTCTTTGTCTCCGTCTTTCTCACCGTATTTGTCTCCGTCTTTGTCTCCGTCTTTGTCTCCGTCTTTGTCTCCGTCCGTGTCTCCTGCCCCTCTGTCTCGGTCTTTGTCGCATGCGCCACTGTCTCTGACTGTGTCTCTGTCTCTGTCTCTGTCTCTGTCTCTGCCTCTGTATCGGTCTCTGTCTCCGTCTTTGTCTTCGTCTTTGTCTCTGTCTTGGTCTCCGTCTTTGTTTCCTGCCCATCTGTCTCCGTCTCTGTCACTGTCTCTGTCTCTGTCTCTGTCTGTGGCTCAGTCTTTGTCTCATGCGCCTCTGTCTTTGTCTCCGTCTTTGCCTCCGTCTTTGTCTCCGTATTTGTCTCCGCCTGTGTCGCCATCTTTGTCTCCGTCGCCGTCTTCCTCTTCGTGTCCGTCTTTGTCACCGTCCTTGTCACCGTCTTTGTCTCCGTTTTTGTCTCCGTCCATGTCTCCTGCCCCTCTGTCTCGGTCTATGTCTCATGCGCCTCTGTCTCTGTCTCTGTCTCTGTCTCTGTATCGGTCTCTGTCTCCGTCTTTGTCTTCGTCTTTGTCTCTGTCTTTGTCTCCGCCTTTGTCTCCTGCCCATCTGTCTCCGTCCCTGTCACTGCCTCTGTCTCTGTCTCTGTCTGTGGCTCAGTCTTTGTCTCATGCGCCTCTGTCTTTGTCTCCATCTTTGTCTCCGTCTTTGTCTCCGTCTTTGTCTCCGTCCATGTCTCCTGCCCCTCTGTCTCGGTCTCTGTCTGTGTCTCTGTCTCTACCTCTGTCTCTGTCTCTGTCTCTGTCTCTGTCTCTGTCTCTGTCTCTGTCTCTGTCTCTGTCTCTGTCTTTGTCTCTGTCTCTGTCTCTGTCTCTGTCTCTGTCTCTGTCTCTGTCTCTGTCTCTGTCTCTGTCTCTGTCTCTGTCTCTGTCTCTGTCTCTGTCTCTGTCTCTGTCTCTGTCTCTGTCTCTGTCTCTGTCTCTGTCTCTGTCTCTGTCTCTGTCTCTGTATCTGTATCGTACTCTGTCTCTGTCTCTGTCTCTGTCTCTGTCCCTGTCTCTGTCTCTGTCTCTGTCTTTGTCTATGCCTCTGTCTATGTTTTGGTCTCTGTCTTTGCCTCGGTCTTTGCATCCGTGTCTATCTCCGTGTTTGCCTCCGTCTTTGTCTCCGCCTTTGTCTCCGTCTTTGTCTCCGTCTTTATCTCCGCTATTGTCTCCGTCCTTCTCGCCGTCTTTGCCACCGTCTTTGTCTCCGCCTTTCGCTCCGTGATTATCTCCGTCTTTGTCTCCGCTTTTGTCTCTGTCTTTGTCTCCGTCATTAATATCCGCCTTTGTCTCCGTCCTTGTCGCCGTCTTTGCCTCCGTCTTTGTCTCCGTCTTTCTCTCCGTGTTTATCTGCGTCCTTGTCTCCGTCCGGAGGTGTCCCACTTGGACGTTGACCGATTGGACGCGTCCCGATTGGACGGTCCCACTTGGACGTCGACCGTTTGGACGCGTCCCGGTTGGACGTCTCCCACTTCGAATCGATGCCGTTTGAACACTAATTTCCCTTACGTTAGGCTATGTTAGGTGGAGTTAGGTTATGTTAGGTTCTGTTAGGCCTGGTTAGGTCTTATCTGCACCGCTTTGAATTCGAACGCGTCCAATCGGGACGCGTCCAAACGGGATGCGTCCAAACGGCACGCGTCCAATCGGGACGCGTCCAAACGGTCGACGTCCAAGTGGGCATCACTCAGTATTAACGATAGTAATAATGGAATGAGGATAATCATAACGGGCTCAGCGGTAGTAATAAGAGAAATAACGATAATATCAACAGAAATAAGGATAGTAATAATAGAATGCGGGTAATAATAACAGTTATAGCCATATAAATAATAGTAGTAGGGAAAATAAGAATAGTAATGACGATAACATCAACACTAATAAGGATAGTAACAATGAAATGAGGATAATAATACCAGACTCAGCGATAATAATAAGAGAAACAACGATAATAATAATGGAATGTGGATAATCATACCAGTTATAGCGATGTGAATAACAGTAGTAAGGATAATAATAATAATAATAATAACGATAATATCAAGAGTAATAAAGACAGTAATAATGGAATGACTATAATCATAACAGGCTCAGCGATAATAATAAGAGAAATAACGATAATGTCAACAGAAATAAGGGTAGTAATAATAGAATGAGGATAATAGAAACAGTTGCAGATATATGAATAATGGTAGTAGGAATAATAATAATAGTAATAACGACAATATCAATAGTAATAAAGGTAGGACTAATGGAATGAGGATAATCATATCAGGCTCAGCGATAATAATAAGAGAAGTAACGATAATATCAACAGAAATAAGGATAGTAATAATAGAATGAGGATAATAGTAACATTTGCAGATATATGAATAATGGTAGTAGGAATAATAATAATAGTAATAACGACAATATCAATAGTAATAAAGATAGTTATAATGGAATGAGGATAGTGATAACAGTGTCAGCGATAATAATAACAAAAATACCGATAATATCAACAGAAATAAGGATAGCAATAATAGAATGAGGATAATAACAAGAGTCTCCGCGATAATAATAAGAGAAATAACGATAATATCCACAGAAATAAGGATAGTAATAATAGAATGAGGATAATAGAAACAGTTGCAGATATATGAATAATGGTAGTAGGAATAATAATAATAGTAATAACGACAATATCAATAGTAATAAGGATAGTAATAATGGAATGAGGATAATAACAAGAGTCTCCGCGATAATAATAAGAGAAATAACGATAATATCCACAGAAATAAGGATAGTAATAATAGAATGAGGATAATAGAAACAGTTGCAGATATATGAATAATGGTAGTAGGAATAATAATAATAGTAATAACGACAATATCAATAGTAATAAAGGTAGGACTAATGGAATGAGGATAATCATAACAGGGTCAGCGATAATAATAACAAAAATAACGATAATTCCAACAGAAATAAGGATAGTAGTAATAGAGTGAGGATAATAATAACAGTTATAGCCATATGAATAATAGTAGTGGGGATAATAATAATAGTAATAACGACAATATCAATAGTAATAAAGGTAGTAGTAATGGAAGGAGGATAATCATAACAGGGTCTGCGATAATAATAAGAACAATAACGATAATTACAACAGACATAGGCATAGTAATAATAGAATGAGGATAATAATAACAGTTACAGCCATATGAATAATAGTAGTAGGGATAATAATAATAGTAATAACGACAATATCAATAGTATTAAAGATAGCAATAATGGAATGACGATAATCATAACAGGCTCAGCGATAATAATAAGAGAAGTAACGATAACATCAACAGAAATAAGGATAGTAATAATAGAATGGGGATAATAATAACTGTTATAACGATATGAATAATAGTCGTCGGGATAATAATAACTGTTATAACGATATGAATAATAGTCTTCGGGATAATAATAATGGTAATAACGACAATATCAGTAGTAACAAAGATAGTAATAATGGAATGAGGATAATCATAACAGGCTCAGCGATAATAATAAGAGAAATAACGATAATATCAACAGAAATAGGGATAGTAACAATAGAATTGAGATAATAATAACAGTTGCAGTGATATGAATAATAGTAGTAGGGATAATAATAATCATAATAACGATAATATCTAGAGTAATAAAGATAGTAATAATGGAATGAGGATAAGAACAAGAGTCTCCGCGATAATAACAAGAGAAATAAAGATAATATCAACAGAAATAAGGATAGTAATAATAGAATGAGGATAATAATAACAGCTATAGTGATATGAATAATAGTAGCGGGGATAATAATAATAGTAATAAGGACAATACCAATAGTAATAAAGATAGTAATAATGGAATGAGGATAATCATAACAGGCTCAGCGATAATACTAAGAGGAATAACGATGATATCAACAGAAATAAGGATAGCAATAATAGAATTGAGATAATAATAACAGTTAGAGCATAATGAATAATAATATTAGGGATAATAATAATAGTAATAACGACAATGTCAATAGTATTAACGATAGTAATAATGGAATGAGCATAATCATAACGGGATCAGCGGTAGTAATAAGAGATGTAATGATAATATCGACAGTAATAATGATAGCAATAATAGAATGAGGATAATAATAACAGCTGCAGTGATATGAATAATCGTAGTAGGGATAATAATAATAGTAATAACGACAATATCAAGAGTAATAAAGATAGTAATAATGGAATGACGATAATCATCACAGGCTCAGCGATAATAACAAGAGAAATTACGATAATATCAACAGAAATAAGGATAGCAATAATAGAATGAGGATAATAATAAGAATTATAGCATAATGAATAATAGTAGTAGGGATAATAATAATAGTAATAATGACAATATCAATAGTAATAAAGATAGTTATAATGGAATGAGGATAATCATAACAGTGTCATCGATAGTAATAACAAAAATGCCGATAATATTAACAGAAATATGGATAGTAATAATAGAATGAGGATAATAATAACAGTTATAGCCATATGAATAATAGTAGTAGGGTTAATAATAATAGTAATAACGACAATATCAATAGTAATAAAGATAGTAATAATGGAATGAGGATAATGATAACAGTGTAAGCGATAATAATAACAAAAATACCGATAATATCAACAGATATAAGGATAATAATAATAGAATGAGGATAATAATAACAGTTATGGCATAATGAATAATAGCAGTGGGGATAATAATAATAGTAATAATGACAATATCAATAGTAATAAAGACAGTAATAATGGAATGACGATAATCATAACAGGCTCAGCGATAATAATAAAAGAAATACCGATAATATCAACAGAAATAAGGATAGCAATAATAGAATTGAGATAATAATAACAGTTATAGCATAATGAATAATAATATTAGGGATAATAATAATAGTAATAACGACAATGTCAATAGTATTAACGATAGTAATAATGGAATGAGCATAATCATAACGGGATCAGCGGTAGTAATAAGAGAAGTAACGATAATATCAACAGTAATAATGATAGCAATAATAGAATGAGGATAATAATAACAGCTGCAGCGATATGAATAATAGTAGTAGATTTAATAATAATAGTAATAACGACAATATCAAGAGTAATAAAGATAGTAATAATGGAATGAGGATAATCATAACAGGCTCAGCGATAATACTAAGAGAAATAACGATGATATCAACAGAAATAAGCATAGTAATAATAGAATTGAGATAATAATAACAGTTATAGCCATATGAATAATAGTAGCGGGGATAGTAATAATAGTAATAACGACAATATCAATAGTAATAAAGATAGTAATAATGGAATGAGGATAATAACAAGAGTCTCCGCGATAATAATAAGAGAAATAACGATAATATCAACAGAAATAAGGATAGTAATAATAGAATGAGGATAATAATAACAGTTATAGCCATATGAATAATAGTAGCAGGGATAATAATAATAGTAATAACGACAATATCAATAGTAATAAAGATAGTAATAATGGAATGAGGATAATCATAACAGGCTCAGCGATAATAATAAGAGAAATAACGATAATATCAACAGAAGTAGGGATAGTAACAATAGAATTGAGATAATAATAACAGTTGCAGTGATATGAATAATAGTAGTAGGGATAATAATAATCATAATAACGATAATATCTAGAGTAATAATGATAGTTATAATGGAATGAGGATAAGAAAAAGAGTCTCCGCGATAATAACAAGAGAAATAACGATAATATCAACAGAAATAAGGATAGTAATAATAGAATGAGGATAATAATAACAGTTATAGCCATATGAATAATAGTAGTAGGGATAATAATAATAGTAATAACGACAATATCAATAGTAATAAAGGTAGTACTAATGGAATGAGGTTAATCATAACAGGCTCAGCGATAATAATAAGAGAAATAACGATAATATCAACAGAGATAAGGATAGTAACAATAGAATTGAGATAATAATAACAGTTGCAGTGATATATAATAGTAGTAGGGATAATAATAATCATAATAACGATAATATCTAGAGTAATAAAGATAGTAATAATGGAATGAGGATAAGAACAAGAGTCTCCGCGGCAATAACAAGAGAAATATCGATAATATCAACAGAAATAAGGATAGTAATAACAGAATGAGGATAATAATAACAGTTATAGCGATATGAATAATAGTAGTAGGGATAATAATAATAGTAATAACGACAATATCAAGCGTAATAAAGATAGTAATAATGGAATGACGATAATCATAACAGGCTCAGCGATAATAATAAGAGAAATAACGATAATATCAACAGAAATAAGGATAGCAATAATAGCATTGAGATAATAATAACAGTTGCAGTGATATCAATAATATTAGTAGGGATAATAATAATGATAATAACGATAATATCTAGAGAAATAAAGATAGTAATAATGGAATGAGGATAATAACAAGAGTCTCCGCGATAATAATAAGAGAAATAACGATAATATCAAAAGAAATAAGGATAGTAATAATAGAATGAGGATAATAATAACAGTTATAGCCATATGCATAATAGTAGCAGGGATAATAATAATAGTAATAACGACAATATTAATAGTAATAAAGATAGTAATAATGGAATGAGGATAATCATAACAGGCTCAGCGATAATAATAAGAGAAATAACGATAATATCAACAGAAATAATGATAGCAATAATAGAATGAGGATAATAATAACAGTTGCAGCGATATGAATAATAGTAGTAGGGATAATAATAATAGTAATAACGACAATATCAAGAGTAATAAAGATAGTAATAATGGAAGGAGGATAATAATAACAGACTGACCGATAATACAATAAGAAATAACGATAATAACAACAGAAATAAGGATAGTAATAATAGAATGAGGATAATAATAACAGTTATAGCGATATGAATAATAGTAGCGGGGATAATAATAATAGTAATAACGACAATATCAATAGTAATAAAGATTGTAATAATGGAATGAGGATAATAACAAGAGTCTCCGCGATAATAATAAGAGAAATAACGATAATATCAACAGAAATACGGATAGTAATATTAGAATGAGGATAATAATAACAGTTATAGCCATATGAATAATAATAATAGTAATAACGACAATACTAATAGTAATGAAGATAGTACTAATGGAAGGAGGATAATCATAACAGGGTCAGCGATAATAATAACAAAAATAACGATAATTCCAACAGAAATAAGGATAGTAATAATAGAATGAGGATAATAAAAACAGTTATAGCGATATGAATAATAGTAGCGGGGATAATAATAATAGTAATAACGACAATATCAATAGTAATAAAGATTGTAATAATGGAATGAGGATAATAACAAGAGTCACCGCGATAATAATAAGAGAAATAGCGATAATATCAACAGAAATAAGGATAGCAATAATAGAATGAGGATAATAATAACAGTTATAGCATAATGAATAATAGTAGTAGGGATAATAATAATAGTAAAAACGACAAGATCAATTGTATTAAAGATAGTAATAATGGAATGACTATAATCATAACAGGCTCAGCGATAATAATAAGAGAAATAACGATAATATCAACAGAAATAGGGATGGTAATAATATAATGAAGATAATAATAACAGTTATAGCCATATGAATAATAGTAGTAGGGATAATAATAATAGTAATAACGACAATATCAATAGTAATAAAGGTAGTAATAATGGAATGAGGGTAATAATAATAATAGTCTCACCGATAATAAAAAGAGAAACTACGATAATATCAACAGAAATAAGGATAGTAATAATAGCATGAGGATAATAATAACAGTTATAGCCATATGAATAAGGGTAGCAGGGATAATAATAATAATAATAATAACGACAATATCAATACTAAAGAGATAGTAATAATGGAATGAGGATACTAATAACAGTCTCACCGATAATAAAAAGAGAAATAACGATAATATCAACAGAAATAAGGATAGTAGTAATAGAGTGAGGATAATAATAACAGTTATAGCCATATGAATAATAGTAGTGGGGATAATAATAAAAGTAATAACGACAATATCAATAGTAATAAAGGTAGTAGTAATGGAAGGAGGATAATCATAACAGGGTCTGCGATAATAATAAGAAAAATAACGATAATTACAACAGACATAAGGATAGTAATAATAGAATGAGGATAATAATAACAGTTACAGCCATAGGAATAATAGTAGTAGGGATAATAATAATAGTAATAACGACAATATCAATAGTATTAAAGATAGTAATAATGGAATGACGATAATCATAACAGGCTCAGCGATAATAATAGGAGAAGTAACGATAACATCAACAGAAATAAGGATAGTAATAATAGAATGGGGATAATAATAACTGTTATAACGATATGAATAATAGTCGTCGGGATAATAATAACTGTTATAACGATATGAATAATAGTCTTCGGGATAATAATAATGGTAATAACGACAATATCAATAGTAACAAAGATAGTAATAATGGAATGAGGATAATCATAACAGGCTCAGCGATAATAATAAGAGAAATAACGATAATATCAACAGAAATAGGGATAGTAACAATAGAATTGAGATAATAATAACAGTTGCAGTGATATGAATAATAGTAGTAGGGATAATAATAATCATAATAACGATAATATCTAGAGTAATAAAGATAGTAATAATGGAATGAGGATAAGAACAAGAGTCTCCGCGATAATAACAAGAGAAATAAAGATAATATCAACAGAAATAAGGATAGTAATAATAGAATGAGGATAATAATAACAGTTATAGCGATATGAATAATAGTAGCGGGGATAATAATAATAGTAATAACGTCAATATCAATAGTAATAAAGATAGTAATAATGGAATGAGGATAATCATAACAGGCTCAGCGATAATACTAAGAGAAATAACGATGATATCAACAGAAATAAGGATAGTAATAATAGAATGAGCATAATAATAACAGTTATAGCCATATGAATAAGAGTAGCATGGATAATAAAAATAGTAGTAACGACAATATCAATAGTAACAAAGATAGTAATAATGGAATGAGGATAATAATAACAGTCTCACCGATAATAAAAAGAGAAATAACGATAGCAATAATAGAATGTGGATAATAATAACAGCTATAGTGATATGAATAATAGTAGCGGGGATAATAATAATAGTAATAACGACAATACCAATAGTAATAAAGATAGTAATAATGGAATGAGGATAATCATAACAGGCTCAGCGATAATACTAAGAGGAATAACGATGATATCAACAGAAATAAGGATAGTAACAATAGAATTGAGATAATAATAACAGTTATAGCCATATGAATAATAGTAGCGGGGATAATAATAATAGTAATAACGTCAATATCAATAGTAATGAAGATAGTACTAATGGAAGCAGGATAATCATAACAGGGTCAGCGATAATAATAACAAAAATAACGATAGTTACAACAGAAATAAGGATGGTAATAATAGAATGAGGATAATAATAACAGTTATAGCGATATGAATAATAGTAGCGGGGATAATAATAATAGTAATAACGACAATATCAATCGTAATAAAGATAGTAATAATGGAATGAGGATAATAACAAGAGTCTCCGTGATAATAATAAGAGAAATAACGATAGCAATAATAGAATGAGGATAATAATAACAGTTAGCGCATGATGAATAATAGTAGTAGGGATAATAATAATGGTAATAACCACAATATCAATAGTAATAAAGATAGTAATAATGGAATGAGGACAATCATAACAGGCTCAGCGATAATAACAAGAGAAATAACGATAATATCAACAGAAATAAGGATAGCAATAATAGAATCAGGATAATAATAAGAATTATAGCATAATGAATAATAGTAGTAGGGATAATAATAATAGTAATAATGACAATATCAATAGTAACAAAGATAGTTATAATGGAATGAGGATAATCATAACAGTGTCATCGATAGTAATAACAAAAATGCCGATAATATTAACAGAAATAAGGATAGTAATAATAGAATGAGGATAATAATAACAGTTATAGCCATATGAATAATAGTAGTAGGGTTAATAATAATAGTAATAACGACAATATCAATAGTAATAAAGATAGTAATAATGGAATGAGGATAATGATAACAGTGTAAGCGATAATAATAACAAAAATACCGATAATATCAACAGATATAAGGATAATAATAATAGAATGAGGATAATAATAACAGTTATGGCATAATGAATAATAGCAGTGGGGATAATAATAATAGTAATAATGACAATATCAATAGTAATAAAGATAGTAATAATGGAATGACGATAATCATAACAGGCTCAGCGATAATAATAAAAGAAATACCGATAATATCAACAGAAATAAGGATAGCAATAATAGAATTGAGATAATAATAACAGTTATAGCATAATGAATAATAATATTAGGGATAATAATAATAGTAATAACGACAATGTCAATAGTATTAACGATAGTAATAATGGAATGAGCATAATCATAACGGGATCAGCGGTAGTAATAAGAGAAGTAACGATAATATCAACAGTAATAATGATAGCAAAAATAGAATGAGGATAATAATAACAGCTGCAGCGATATGAATAATAGTAGTAGGGATAATAATAATAGTAATAACGATAATATCAGTAGTAATAAAGATAGTAATAATGGAATGAGGATAATCATAACAGTCTCAGCGATAATAATAAGAGAAATAACGATAATATCAACAGAAATAAGGATAGTAATAATAGAATGAGGATAATAATAACAGTTATAGCGATATGAATAATAGTAGCGGGGATAATAATAATAGTAATAACGACAATATCAATAGTAATAAAGATTGTAATAATGGAATGAGGATAATAACAAGAGTCTCCGCGATAATAATAAGAGAAATAACGATAATATCAACAGAAATACGGATAGTAATAATAGAATGAGTATAATAATAACAGTTATAGCCATATGAATAATAATAGTAGGGATAATAATAATAGTAATAACGACAATACTAATAGTAATGAAGATAGTACTAATGGAAGGAGGATAATCATAACAGGGTCAGCGATAATAATAACAAAAATAACGATAGTTACAACAGAAATAAGGATAGTAATAATAGAATGAGGATAATAATAACAGTTATAGCGATATGAATAATAGTAGCGGGGATAATAATAATAGTAATAACGACAATATCAATAATAATAAAGATTGTAATAATGGAATGAGGATAATAACAAGAGTCTCCGCGATAATAATAAGAGAAATAGCGATAATATCAACAGAAATATGGATAGCAATAATGGAATGAGGATAATAATAACAGTTATAGCATAATGAATAATAGTAGTAGGGATAATAATAATAGTAATAACGACAATATCAATAGTAATAAAGGTAGTAATAATGGAATGAGGCTAATAATAATAATAGTCTCACCGATAATAAAAAGAGAAACTACGATAATATCAACAGAAATAAGGATAGTAATAATAGCATGAGGATAATAATAACAGTTATAGCCATATGAATAAGGGTAGCAGGGATAATAATAATAATAATAACGACAATATCAATACTAAAGAGATAGTAATAATGGAATGAGGATACTAATAACAGTCTCACCGATAATAAAAAGAGAAATAACGATAATATCAACAGAAATAAGGATAGTAGTAATAGAATGAGGATAATAATAACAGTTATAGCCATATGAATAATAGTAGTGGGGATAATAATAATAGTAATAACGACAATATCAATAGTAATAAAGGTAGTAGTAATGGAAGGAGGATAATCATAACAGGGTCAGCGATAATAATAAGAAAAATAACGATAATTACAACAGACATAAGGATAGTAATAATAGAATGAGGATAATAATAACAGTTATAGCGATATGAATAATAGTAGCGGGGATAATAATAATAGTAATAACGACAATATCAATAGTAATAAAGATTGTAATAATGGAATGAGGATAATAACAAGAGTCTCCGCGATAATAATAAGAGAAATAACGATAATATCAACAGAAATACGGATAGTAATAATAGAATGAGGATAATAATAACAGTTATTGCCATATGAATAATAATAGTAGGGATAGTAATAATAGTAATAACGACAATACTAATAGTAATGAAGATAGTACTAATGGAATGACTATAATCATAACAGGCTCAGCGATAATAATAAGAGAAATAACGATGATATCAACAGAAATAAGGATGGTAATAATATAATGAAGATAATAATAACAGTTATAGCCATATGAATAATAGTAGTAGGGATAATAATAATAGTAATAACGACAATATCAAGAGTAATAAAGATAGTAATAATGGAATGACGATAATCATCACAGGCTCAGCGATAATAACAAGAGAAATAACGATAATATCAACAGAAATAGGGATAGTAACAATAGAATTGAGATAATAATAACAGTTGCAGTGATATGAATAATAGTAGTAGGGATAATAATAATCATAATAACGATAATATCTAGAGTAATAAAGATAGTAATAATGGAATGAGGATAAGAACAAGAGTCTCCGCGATAATAACAAGAGAAATAACGATAATATCAACAGAAATAAGGATAGTAATAATAGAATGAGGATAATAATAACAGTTATAGCGATATGAATAATAGTAGCGGGGATAATAATAATAGTAATAACGACAATATCAATAGTCATAAAGATTGTAATAGTGGAATGAGGATAATAACAAGAGTCTCCGCGATAATAATAAGAGAAATAACGATAATATCAACAGAAATACGGATAGTAATAATAGAATGAGGATAATAATAACAGTTATAGTCATATGAATAATAATAGTAGGGATAATAATAATAGTAATAACGACAATATCAATAGTATTAAAGATAGTAATAATGGAATGACGATAATCATAACAGGCTCAGCGATAATAATAAGAGAAGTAACGATAACATCAACAGAAATGAGGATAGTAATAATAGAATGGGGATAATAATAACTGTTATAACGATATGAATAATAGTCGTCGGGATAATAATAACTGTTATAACGATATGAATAATAGTCTTCGGGATAATAATAATGGTAATAACGACAATATCAATAGTAACAAAGATAGTAATAATGGAATGAGGATAATCATAACAGGCTCAGCGATAATAATAAGAGAAATAACGATAATATCAACAGAAATAGGGATAGTAACAATAGAATTGAGATAATAATAACAGTTGCAGTGATATGAATAATAGTAGTAGGGATAATAATAATCATAATAACGATAATATCTAGAGTAATAAAGATAGTAATAATGGAATGAGGATAAGAACAAGAGTCTCCGCGATAATAACAAGAGAAATAAAGATAATATCAACAGAAATAAGGATAGTAATAATAGAATGAGGATAATAATAACAGTTATAGCCATATGAATAATAGTAGTAGGGTTAATAATAATAGTAATAACGACAATATCAATAGTAATAAAGATAGTAATAATGGAATGAGGATAATGATAACAGTGTAAGCGATAATAATAACAAAAATACCGATAATATCAACAGATATAAGGATAATAATAATTGAATGAGGATAATAATAACAGTTATGGCATAATGAATAATAGCAGTGGGGATAATAATAATAGTAATAATGACAATATCAATAGTAATAAAGATAGTAATAATGGAATGACGATAATCATAACAGGCTCAGCGATAATAATAAAAGAAATACCGATAATATCAACAGAAATAAGGATAGCAATAATAGAATTGAGATAATAATAACAGTTATAGCATAATGAATAATAATATTAGGGATAATAATAATAGTAATAACGACAATGTCAATAGTATTAACGATAGTAATAATGGAATGAGCATAATCATAACGGGATCAGCGGTAGTAATAAGAGAAGTAACGATAATATCAACAGTAATAATGATAGCAAAAATAGAATGAGGATAATAATAACAGCTGCAGCGATATGAATAATAGTAGTAGGGATAATAATAATAGTAATAACGATAATATCAGTAGTAATAAAGATAGTAATAATGGAATGAGGATAATCATAACAGTCTCAGCGATAATAATAAGAGAAATAACGATAATATCAACAGAAATAAGGATAGTAATAATAGAATGAGGATAATAATAACAGTTATAGCGATATGAATAATAGTAGCGGGGATAATAATAATAGTAATAACGACAATATCAATAGTAATAAAGATTGTAATAATGGAATGAGGATAATAACAAGAGTCTCCGCGATAATAATAAGAGAAATAGCGATAATATCAACAGAAATATGGATAGCAATAATGGAATGAGGATAATAATAACAGTTATAGCATAATGAATAATAGTAGTAGGGATAATAATAATAGTAAAAACGACAAGATCAATAGTATTAAAGATAGTAATAATGGAATGACTATAATCATAACAGGCTCAGCGATAATAATAAGAGAAATAACGATAATATCAACAGAAATAAGGATGGTAATAATATAATGAAGATAATAATAACAGTTATAGCCATATGAATAATAGTAGTAGGGATAATAATAATAGTAATAACGACAATATCAATAGTAATAAAGGTAGTAATAATGGAATGAGGCTAATAATAATAATAGTCTCACCGATAATAAAAAGAGAAACTACGATAATATCAACAGAAATAAGGATAGTAATAATAGCATGAGGATAATAATAACAGTTATAGCCATATGAATAAGGGTAGCAGGGATAATAATAATAATAATAATAACGACAATATCAATACTAAAGAGATAGTAATAATGGAATGAGGATACTAATAACAGTCTCACCGATAATAAAAAGAGAAATAACGATAATATCAACAGAAATAAGGATAGTAGTAATAGAGTGAGGATAATAATAACAGTTATAGCCATATGAATAATAGTAGTGGGGATAATAATAATAGTAATAACGACAATATCAATAGTAATAAAGGTAGTAGTAATGGAAGGAGGATAATCATAACAGGGTCTGCGATAATAATAAGAAAAATAACGATAATTACAACAGACATAAGGATAGTAATAATAGAATGAGGATAATAATAACAGTTACAGCCATAGGAATAATAGTAGTAGGGATAATAATAACTGTTATAACGATATGAATAATAGTCGTCGGGATAATAATAACTGTTATAACGATATGAATAATAGCCTTCGGGATAATAATAATGGTAATAACGACAATATCAATAGTAACAAAGATAGTAATAATGGAATGAGGATAATCATAACAGGCTCAGCGATAATAATAAGAGAAATAACGATAATATCAACAGAAATAGGGATAGTAACAATAGAATTGAGATAATAATAACAGTTGCAGTGATATGAATAATAGTAGTAGGGATAATAATAATCATAATAACGATAATATCTAGAGTAATAAAGATAGTAATAATGGAATGAGGATAAGAACAAGAGTCTCCGCGATAATAACAGGAGAAATAAAGATAATATCAACAGAAATAAGGATAGTAATAATAGAATGAGGATAATAATAACAGTTATAGCGATATGAATAATAGTAGCGGGGATAATAATAATAGTAATAACGTCAATATCAATAGTAATAAAGATAGTAATAATGGAATGAGGATAATCATAACAGGCTCAGCGATAATACTAAGAGAAATAACGATGATATCAACAGAAATAAGGATAGTAATAATAGAATGAGCATAATAATAACAGTTATAGCCATATGAATAAGAGTAGCATGGATAATAAAAATAGTAGTAACGACAATATCAATAGTAACAAAGATAGTAATAATGGACTGAGGATAATAATAACAGTCTCACCGATAATAAAAAGAGAAATAACGATAGCAATAATAGAATGTGGATAATAATAACAGCTATAGTGATATGAATAATAGTAGCGGGGATAATAATAATAGTAATAAGGACAATACCAATAGTAATAAAGATAGTAATAACGGAATGAGGATAATCATAACAGGCTCAGCGATAATACTAAGAGGAATAACGATGATATCAACAGAAATAAGGATAGTAATAATAGAATTGAGATAATAATAACAGTTATAGCCATATGAATAAAAGTAGCGGGGATAATAATAATAGTAATAACGACAATATCAATACTGTTGAAGATAGTAATAATGGAATGAGGATAATCATAACAGGTTCAGCGATAATAATAAGAGAAATACCTATAATATCAACAGAAATAAGGATAGTAATAATAGAATGAGGATAATAATAACAGTTATAGCCATATGAATAATTGTAGCGTGGATAATAAAAATAGTGATAACGACAATATCAATAGTAACAAAGATAGTAATAATGGAATGAGGATAATCATAACAGGCTCAGCGATAATAATAAGAGAAATAACGATAATATCAACAGAGATAAGGTTAGTAACAATAGAATTGAGATAATAATAACAGTTGCAGTGATATATAATAGTAGTAGGGATAATAATAATCATAATAACGATAATATCTAGAGTAATAAAGATAGTAATAATGGAATGAGGATAAGAACAAGAGTCTCCGCGGCAATAACAAGAGAAATATCGATAATATCAACAGAAATAAGGATAGTAATAACAGAATGAGGATAATAATAACAGTTATAGCGATATGAATAATAGTAGTAGGGATAATAATAATAGTAATAACGACAATATCAAGCGTAATAAAGATAGTAATAATGGAATGACGATAATCATAACAGGCTCAGCGATAATAATAAGAGAAATAACGATAATATCAACAGAAATAAGGATAGCAATAATAGCATTGAGATAATAATAACAGTTGCAGTGATATGAATAATATTAGTAGGGATAATAATAATGATAATAACGATAATATCTAGAGAAATAAAGATAGTAATAATGGAATGAGGATAATAACAAGAGTCTCCGCGATAATAATAAGAGAAATAACGATAATATCAAAAGAAATAAGGATAGTAATAATAGAATGAGGATAATAATAACAGTTATAGCCATATGAATAATAGTAGCAGGGATAATAATAATAGTAATAACGACAATATTAATAGTAATAAAGATAGTAATAATGGAATGAGGATAATCATAACAGGCTCACTGATAATAATAAGAGAAATAACGATAATATCAACAGAAATAATGATAGCAATAATAGAATGAGGATAATAATAACAGTTGCAGCGATATGAATAATAGTAGTAGGGATAATAATAATAGTAATAACGACAATATCAAGAGTAATAAAGATAGTAATAATGGAAGGAGGATAATAATAACAGACTCACCGATAATACAATAAGAAATAACGATAATAACAACAGAAATAAGGATAGTAATAATAGAATGAGGATAATAATAACAGTTATAGCGATATGAATAATAGTAGCGGGGATAATAATAATAGTAATAACGACAATATCAATAGTAATAAAGATTGTAATAATGGAATGAGGATAATAACAAGAGTCTCCGCGATAATAATAAGAGAAATAACGATAATATCAACAGAAATACGGATAGTAATATTAGAATGAGGATAATAATAACAGTTATAGCCATATGAATAATAATAATAGTAATAACGACAATACTAATAGTAATGAAGATAGTACTAATGGAAGGAGGATAATCATAACAGGGTCAGCGGTAATAATAACAAAAATAACGATAATTCCAACAGAAATAAGGATAGTAATAGTAGAATGAGGATAATAAAAACAGTTATAGCGATATGAATAATAGTAGCGGGGATAATAATAATAGTAATAACGACAATATCAATAGTAATAAAGATTGTAATAATGGAATGAGGATAATAACAAGAGTCACCGCGATAATAATAAGAGAAATAGCGATAATATCAACAGAAATAAGGATAGCAATAATAGAATGAGGATAATAATAACAGTTATAGCATAATGAATAATAGTAGTAGGGATAATAATAATAGTAAAAACGACAAGATCAATTGTTTTAAAGATAGTAATAATGGAATGACTATAATCATAACAGGCTCAGCGATAATAATAAGAGAAATAACGATAATATCAACAGAAATAAGGATGGTAATAATATAATGAAGATAATAATAACAGTTATAGCCATATGAATAATAGTAGTAGGGATAATAATAATAGTAATAACGACAATATCAATAGTAATAAAGGTAGTAGTAATGGAAGGAGGATAATCATAACAGGGTCTGCGATAATAATAAGAAAAATAACGATAATTACAACAGACATAAGGATAGTAATAATAGAATGAGGATAATAATAACAGTTACAGCCATAGGAATAATAGTAGTAGGGATAATAATAATAGTAATAACGACAATATCAATAGTAATAAAGATAGTAATAATGGAATGACGATAATCATAACAGGCTCAGCGATAATAATAAGAGAAATAACAATAATATCAACAGAAATAAGGATAATAATAATAGGATGAGGATAATAATAACAGTTATAGCCATATGAATAATAGTAGTAGGGATAATAATAATAGTAATAACGACAATATCAATAGTAATAAAGATAGTAATAATGGAATGACGATAATCATAACAGGCTCAGCGATAATAATAAGAGAAGTAACGATAACATCAACAGAAATAAGGATAGTAATAATAGAATGGGGATAATAATAACTGTTATAACGATATGAATAATAGTCGTCGGGATAATAATAACTGTTATAACGATATGAATAATAGTCTTCGGGATAATAATAATGGTAATAACGACAATATCAATAGTAACAAAGATAGTAATAATGGAATGAGGATAATCATAACAGGCTCAGCGATAATAATAAGAGAAATAACGATAATATCAACAGAAATAGGGATAGTAACAATAGAATTGAGATAATAATAACAGTTGCAGTGATATGAATAATAGTAGTAAGGATAATAATAATCATAATAACGATAATATCTAGAGTAATAAAGATAGTAATAATGGAATGAGGATAAGAACAAGAGTCTCCGCGATAATAACAAGAGAAATAAAGATAATATCAACAGAAATAAGGATAGTAATAATAGAATGAGGATAATAATAACAGTTATAGCGATATGAATAATAGTAGCGGGGATAATAATAATAGTAATAACGTCAATATCAATAGTAATAAAGATAGTAATAATGGAATGAGGATAATCATAACAGGCTCAGCGATAATACTAAGAGAAATAACGATGATATCAACAGAAATAAGGATAGTAATAATAGAATGAGCATAATAATAACAGTTATAGCCATATGAATAAGAGTAGCATGGATAATAAAAATAGTAGTAACGACAATATCAATAGTAACAAAGATAGTAATAATGGAATGAGGATAATAATAACAGTCTCACCGATATAAAAAGAGAAATAACGATAGCAATAATAGAATGTGGATAATAATAACAGCTATAGTGATATGAATAATAGTAGCGGGGATAATAATAATAGTAATAACGACAATACCAATAGTAATAAAGATAGTAATAATGGAATGAGGATAATCATAACAGGCTCAGCGATAATACTAAGAGGAATAACGATGATATCAACAGAAATAAGGATAGTAATAATAGAATTGAGATAATAATAACAGTTATAGCCATATGAATAATAGTAGCGGGGATAATAATAATAGTAATAACGTCAATATCAATAGTAATAAAGATAGTAATAATGGAATGAGGATAATGATAACAGTGTAAGCGATAATAATAACAAAAATACCGATAATATCAACAGATATAAGGATAATAATAATAGAATGAGGATAATAATAACAGTTATGGCATAATGAATAATAGCAGTGGGGATAATAATAATAGTAATAATGACAATATCAATAGTAATAAAGATAGTAATAATGGAATGACGATAATCATAACAGGCTCAGCGATAATAATAAAAGAAATACCGATAATATCAACAGAAATAAGGATAGCAATAATAGAATTGAGATAATAATAACAGTTATAGCATAATGAATAATAATATTAGGGATAATAATAATAGTAATAACGACAATGTCAATAGTATTAACGATAGTAATAATGGAATGAGCATAATCATAACGGGATCAGCGGTAGTAATAAGAGAAGTAACGATAATATCAACAGTAATAATGATAGCAAAAATAGAATGAGGATAATAATAACAGCTGCAGCGATATGAATAATAGTAGTAGGGATAATAATAATAGTAATAACGATAATATCAGTAGTAATAAAGATAGTAATAATGGAATGAGGATAATCATAACAGTCTCAGCGATAATAATAAGAGAAATAACGATAATATCAACAGAAATAAGGATAGTAATAATAGAATGAGGATAATAATAACAGTTATAGCGATATGAATAATAGTAGCGGGGATAATAATAATAGTAATAACGACAATATCAATAGTAATAAAGATTGTAATAATGGAATGAGGATAATAACAAGAGTCTCCGCGATAATAATAAGAGAAATAGCGATAATATCAACAGAAATATGGATAGCAATAATGGAATGAGGATAATAATAACAGTTATAGCATAATGAATAATAGTAGTAGGGATAATAATAATAGTAATAACGACAATACTAATAGTAATGAAGATAGTACTAATGGAAGGAGGATAATCATAACAGGGTCAGCGATAATAATAACAAAAATAACGATAATTCCAACAGAAATAAGGATAGTAATAATAGAATGAGGATAATAAAAACAGTTATAGCGATATGAATAATAGTAGCGGGGATAATAATAATAGTAATAACGACAATATCAATAGTAATAAAGATTGTAATAATGGAATGAGGATAATAACAAGAGTCACCGCGATAATAATAAGAGAAATAGCGATAATATCAACAGAAATAAGGATAGCAATAATAGAATGAGGATAATAATAACAGTTATAGCATAATGAATAATAGTAGTAGGGATAATAATAATAGTAAAAACGACAAGATCAATAGTATTAAAGATAGTAATAATGGAATGACTATAATCATAACAGGCTCAGCGATAATAATAAGAGAAATAACGATAATATCAACAGAAATAAGGATGGTAATAATATAATGAAGATAATAATAACAGTTATAGCCATATGAATAATAGTAGTAGGGATAATAATAATAGTAATAACGACAATATCAATAGTAATAAAGGTAGTAATAATGGAATGAGGCTAATAATAATAATAGTCTCACCGATAATAAAAAGAGAAACTACGATAATATCAACAGAAATAAGGATAGTAATAATAGCATGAGGATAATAATAACAGTTATAGCCATATGAATAAGGGTAGCAGGGATAATAATAATAATAATAATAACGACAATATCAATACTAAAGAGATAGTAATAATGGAATGAGGATACTAATAACAGTCTCACCGATAATAAAAAGAGAAATAACGATAATATCAACAGAAATAAGGATAGTAGTAATAGAGTGAGGATAATAATAACAGTTATAGCCATATGAATAATAGTAGTGGGGATAATAATAATAGTAATAACGACAATATCAATAGTAATAAAGGTAGTAGTAATGGAAGGAGGATAATCATAACAGGGTCTGCGATAATAATAAGAAAAATAACGATAATTACAACAGACATAAGGATAGTAATAATAGAATGAGGATAATAATAACAGTTACAGCCATAGGAATAATAGTAGTAGGGATAATAATAACTGTTATAACGATATGAATAATAGTCGTCGGGATAATAATAACTGTTATAACGATATGAATAATAGCCTTCGGGATAATAATAATGGTAATAACGACAATATCAATAGTAACAAAGATAGTAATAATGGAATGAGGATAATCATAACAGGCTCAGCGATAATAATAAGAGAAATAACGATAATATCAACAGAAATAGGGATAGTAACAATAGAATTGAGATAATAATAACAGTTGCAGTGATATGAATAATAGTAGTAGGGATAATAATAATCATAATAACGATAATATCTAGAGTAATAAAGATAGTAATAATGGAATGAGGATAAGAACAAGAGTCTCCGCGATAATAACAGGAGAAATAAAGATAATATCAACAGAAATAAGGATAGTAATAATAGAATGAGGATAATAATAACAGTTATAGCGATATGAATAATAGTAGCGGGGATAATAATAATAGTAATAACGTCAATATCAATAGTAATAAAGATAGTAATAATGGAATGAGGATAATCATAACAGGCTCAGCGATAATACTAAGAGAAATAACGATGATATCAACAGAAATAAGGATAGTAATAATAGAATGAGCATAATAATAACAGTTATAGCCATATGAATAAGAGTAGCATGGATAATAAAAATAGTAGTAACGACAATATCAATAGTAACAAAGATAGTAATAATGGACTGAGGATAATAATAACAGTCTCACCGATAATAAAAAGAGAAATAACGATAGCAATAATAGAATGTGGATAATAATAACAGCTATAGTGATATGAATAATAGTAGCGGGGATAATAATAATAGTAATAAGGACAATACCAATAGTAATAAAGATAGTAATAACGGAATGAGGATAATCATAACAGGCTCAGCGATAATACTAAGAGGAATAACGATGATATCAACAGAAATAAGGATAGTAATAATAGAATTGAGATAATAATAACAGTTATAGCCATATGAATAAAAGTAGCGGGGATAATAATAATAGTAATAACGACAATATCAATACTGTTGAAGATAGTAATAATGGAATGAGGATAATCATAACAGGTTCAGCGATAATAATAAGAGAAATACCTATAATATCAACAGAAATAAGGATAGTAATAATAGAATGAGGATAATAATAACAGTTATAGCCATATGAATAATTGTAGCGTGGATAATAAAAATAGTGATAACGACAATATCAATAGTAACAAAGATAGTAATAATGGAATGAGGATAATCATAACAGGCTCAGCGATAATAATAAGAGAAATAACGATAATATCAACAGAGATAAGGTTAGTAACAATAGAATTGAGATAATAATAACAGTTGCAGTGATATATAATAGTAGTAGGGATAATAATAATCATAATAACGATAATATCTAGAGTAATAAAGATAGTAATAATGGAATGAGGATAAGAACAAGAGTCTCCGCGGCAATAACAAGAGAAATATCGATAATATCAACAGAAATAAGGATAGTAATAACAGAATGAGGATAATAATAACAGTTATAGCGATATGAATAATAGTAGTAGGGATAATAATAATAGTAATAACGACAATATCAAGCGTAATAAAGATAGTAATAATGGAATGACGATAATCATAACAGGCTCAGCGATAATAATAAGAGAAATAACGATAATATCAACAGAAATAAGGATAGCAATAATAGCATTGAGATAATAATAACAGTTGCAGTGATATGAATAATATTAGTAGGGATAATAATAATGATAATAACGATAATATCTAGAGAAATAAAGATAGTAATAATGGAATGAGGATAATAACAAGAGTCTCCGCGATAATAATAAGAGAAATAACGATAATATCAAAAGAAATAAGGATAGTAATAATAGAATGAGGATAATAATAACAGTTATAGCCATATGAATAATAGTAGCAGGGATAATAATAATAGTAATAACGACAATATTAATAGTAATAAAGATAGTAATAATGGAATGAGGATAATAAAAACAGTTATAGCGATATGAATAATAGTAGCGGGGATAATAATAATAGTAATAACGACAATATCAATAGTAATAAAGATTGTAATAATGGAATGAGGATAATAACAAGAGTCACCGCGATAATAATAAGAGAAATAGCGATAATATCAACAGAAATAAGGATAGCAATAATAGAATGAGGATAATAATAACAGTTATAGCATAATGAATAATAGTAGTAGGGATAATAATAATAGTAAAAACGACAAGATCAATAGTATTAAAGATAGTAATAATGGAATGACTATAATCATAACAGGCTCAGCGATAATAATAAGAGAAATAACGATAATATCAACAGAAATAAGGATGGTAATAATATAATGAAGATAATAATAACAGTTATAGCCATATGAATAATAGTAGTAGGGATAATAATAATAGTAATAACGACAATATCAATAGTAATAAAGGTAGTAATAATGGAATGAGGCTAATAATAATAATAGTCTCACCGATAATAAAAAGAGAAACTACGATAATATCAACAGAAATAAGGATAGTAATAATAGCATGAGGATAATAATAACAGTTATAGCCATATGAATAAGGGTAGCAGGGATAATAATAATAATAATAATAACGACAATATCAATACTAAAGAGATAGTAATAATGGAATGAGGATACTAATAACAGTCTCACCGATAATAAAAAGAGAAATAACGATAATATCAACAGAAATAAGGATAGTAGTAATAGAGTGAGGATAATAATAACAGTTATAGCCATATGAATAATAGTAGTGGGGATAATAATAATAGTAATAACGACAATATCAATAGTAATAAAGGTAGTAGTAATGGAAGGAGGATAATCATAACAGGGTCTGCGATAATAATAAGAAAAATAACGATAATTACAACAGACATAAGGATAGTAATAATAGAATGAGGATAATAATAACAGTTACAGCCATAGGAATAATAGTAGTAGGGATAATAATAACTGTTATAACGATATGAATAATAGTCGTCGGGATAATAATAACTGTTATAACGATATGAATAATAGCCTTCGGGATAATAATAATGGTAATAACGACAATATCAATAGTAACAAAGATAGTAATAATGGAATGAGGATAATCATAACAGGCTCAGCGATAATAATAAGAGAAATAACGATAATATCAACAGAAATAGGGATAGTAACAATAGAATTGAGATAATAATAACAGTTGCAGTGATATGAATAATAGTAGTAGGGATAATAATAATCATAATAACGATAATATCTAGAGTAATAAAGATAGTAATAATGGAATGAGGATAAGAACAAGAGTCTCCGCGATAATAACAGGAGAAATAAAGATAATATCAACAGAAATAAGGATAGTAATAATAGAATGAGGATAATAATAACAGTTATAGCGATATGAATAATAGTAGCGGGGATAATAATAATAGTAATAACGTCAATATCAATAGTAATAAAGATAGTAATAATGGAATGAGGATAATCATAACAGGCTCAGCGATAATACTAAGAGAAATAACGATGATATCAACAGAAATAAGGATAGTAATAATAGAATGAGCATAATAATAACAGTTATAGCCATATGAATAAGAGTAGCATGGATAATAAAAATAGTAGTAACGACAATATCAATAGTAACAAAGATAGTAATAATGGACTGAGGATAATAATAACAGTCTCACCGATAATAAAAAGAGAAATAACGATAGCAATAATAGAATGTGGATAATAATAACAGCTATAGTGATATGAATAATAGTAGCGGGGATAATAATAATAGTAATAAGGACAATACCAATAGTAATAAAGATAGTAATAACGGAATGAGGATAATCATAACAGGCTCAGCGATAATACTAAGAGGAATAACGATGATATCAACAGAAATAAGGATAGTAATAATAGAATTGAGATAATAATAACAGTTATAGCCATATGAATAAAAGTAGCGGGGATAATAATAATAGTAATAACGACAATATCAATACTGTTGAAGATAGTAATAATGGAATGAGGATAATCATAACAGGTTCAGCGATAATAATAAGAGAAATACCTATAATATCAACAGAAATAAGGATAGTAATAATAGAATGAGGATAATAATAACAGTTATAGCCATATGAATAATTGTAGCGTGGATAATAAAAATAGTGATAACGACAATATCAATAGTAACAAAGATAGTAATAATGGAATGAGGATAATCATAACAGGCTCAGCGATAATAATAAGAGAAATAACGATAATATCAACAGAGATAAGGTTAGTAACAATAGAATTGAGATAATAATAACAGTTGCAGTGATATATAATAGTAGTAGGGATAATAATAATCATAATAACGATAATATCTAGAGTAATAAAGATAGTAATAATGGAATGAGGATAAGAACAAGAGTCTCCGCGGCAATAACAAGAGAAATATCGATAATATCAACAGAAATAAGGATAGTAATAACAGAATGAGGATAATAATAACAGTTATAGCGATATGAATAATAGTAGTAGGGATAATAATAATAGTAATAACGACAATATCAAGCGTAATAAAGATAGTAATAATGGAATGACGATAATCATAACAGGCTCAGCGATAATAATAAGAGAAATAACGATAATATCAACAGAAATAAGGATAGCAATAATAGCATTGAGATAATAATAACAGTTGCAGTGATATGAATAATATTAGTAGGGATAATAATAATGATAATAACGATAATATCTAGAGAAATAAAGATAGTAATAATGGAATGAGGATAATAACAAGAGTCTCCGCGATAATAATAAGAGAAATAACGATAATATCAAAAGAAATAAGGATAGTAATAATAGAATGAGGATAATAATAACAGTTATAGCCATATGAATAATAGTAGCAGGGATAATAATAATAGTAATAACGACAATATTAATAGTAATAAAGATAGTAATAATGGAATGAGGATAATCATAACAGGCTCACTGATAATAATAAGAGAAATAACGATAATATCAACAGAAATAATGATAGCAATAATAGAATGAGGATAATAATAACAGTTGCAGCGATATGAATAATAGTAGTAGGGATAATAATAATAGTAATAACGACAATATCAAGAGTAATAAAGATAGTAATAATGGAAGGAGGATAATAATAACAGACTCACCGATAATACAATAAGAAATAACGATAATAACAACAGAAATAAGGATAGTAATAATAGAATGAGGATAATAATAACAGTTATAGCGATATGAATAATAGTAGCGGGGATAATAATAATAGTAATAACGACAATATCAATAGTAATAAAGATTGTAATAATGGAATGAGGATAATAACAAGAGTCTCCGCGATAATAATAAGAGAAATAACGATAATATCAACAGAAATACGGATAGTAATATTAGAATGAGGATAATAATAACAGTTATAGCCATATGAATAATAATAATAGTAATAACGACAATACTAATAGTAATGAAGATAGTACTAATGGAAGGAGGATAATCATAACAGGGTCAGCGGTAATAATAACAAAAATAACGATAATTCCAACAGAAATAAGGATAGTAATAGTAGAATGAGGATAATAAAAACAGTTATAGCGATATGAATAATAGTAGCGGGGATAATAATAATAGTAATAACGACAATATCAATAGTAATAAAGATTGTAATAATGGAATGAGGATAATAACAAGAGTCACCGCGATAATAATAAGAGAAATAGCGATAATATCAACAGAAATAAGGATAGCAATAATAGAATGAGGATAATAATAACAGTTATAGCATAATGAATAATAGTAGTAGGGATAATAATAATAGTAAAAACGACAAGATCAATTGTTTTAAAGATAGTAATAATGGAATGACTATAATCATAACAGGCTCAGCGATAATAATAAGAGAAATAACGATAATATCAACAGAAATAAGGATGGTAATAATATAATGAAGATAATAATAACAGTTATAGCCATATGAATAGTAGTAGTAGGGATAATAATAATAGTAATAACGACAATATCAATAGTAATAAAGGTAGTAGTAATGGAAGGAGGATAATCATAACAGGGTCTGCGATAATAATAAGAAAAATAACGATAATTACAACAGACATAAGGATAGTAATAATAGAATGAGGATAATAATAACAGTTACAGCCATAGGAATAATAGTAGTAGGGATAATAATAATAGTAATAACGACAATATCAATAGTAATAAAGATAGTAATAATGGAATGACGATAATCATAACAGGCTCAGCGATAATAATAAGAGAAATAACAATAATATCAACAGAAATAAGGATAATAATAATAGGATGAGGATAATAATAACAGTTATAGCCATATGAATAATAGTAGTAGGGATAATAATAATAGTAATAACGACAATATCAATAGTAATAAAGATAGTAATAATGGAATGACGATAATCATAACAGGCTCAGCGATAATAATAAGAGAAGTAACGATAACATCAACAGAAATAAGGATAGTAATAATAGAATGGGGATAATAATAACTGTTATAACGATATGAATAATAGTCGTCGGGATAATAATAACTGTTATAACGATATGAATAATAGTCTTCGGGATAATAATAATGGTAATAACGACAATATCAATAGTAACAAAGATAGTAATAATGGAATGAGGATAATCATAACAGGCTCAGCGATAATAATAAGAGAAATAACGATAATATCAACAGAAATAGGGATAGTAACAATAGAATTGAGATAATAATAACAGTTGCAGTGATATGAATAATAGTAGTAAGGATAATAATAATCATAATAACGATAATATCTAGAGTAATAAAGATAGTAATAATGGAATGAGGATAAGAACAAGAGTCTCCGCGATAATAACAAGAGAAATAAAGATAATATCAACAGAAATAAGGATAGTAATAATAGAATGAGGATAATAATAACAGTTATAGCGATATGAATAATAGTAGCGGGGATAATAATAATAGTAATAACGTCAATATCAATAGTAATAAAGATAGTAATAATGGAATGAGGATAATCATAACAGGCTCAGCGATAATACTAAGAGAAATAACGATGATATCAACAGAAATAAGGATAGTAATAATAGAATGAGCATAATAATAACAGTTATAGCCATATGAATAAGAGTAGCATGGATAATAAAAATAGTAGTAACGACAATATCAATAGTAACAAAGATAGTAATAATGGAATGAGGATAATAATAACAGTCTCACCGATATAAAAAGAGAAATAACGATAGCAATAATAGAATGTGGATAATAATAACAGCTATAGTGATATGAATAATAGTAGCGGGGATAATAATAATAGTAATAACGACAATACCAATAGTAATAAAGATAGTAATAATGGAATGAGGATAATCATAACAGGCTCAGCGATAATACTAAGAGGAATAACGATGATATCAACAGAAATAAGGATAGTAATAATAGAATTGAGATAATAATAACAGTTATAGCCATATGAATAATAGTAGCGGGGATAATAATAATAGTAATAACGTCAATATCAATAGTAATAAAGATAGTAATAATGGAATGAGGATAATGATAACAGTGTAAGCGATAATAATAACAAAAATACCGATAATATCAACAGATATAAGGATAATAATAATAGAATGAGGATAATAATAACAGTTATGGCATAATGAATAATAGCAGTGGGGATAATAATAATAGTAATAATGACAATATCAATAGTAATAAAGATTGTAATAATGGAATGACGATAATCATAACAGGCTCAGCGATAATAATAAAAGAAATACCGATAATATCAACAGAAATAAGGATAGCAATAATAGAATTGAGATAATAATAACAGTTATAGCATAATGAATAATAATATTAGGGATAATAATAATAGTAATAACGACAATGTCAATAGTATTAACGATAGTAATAATGGAATGAGCATAATCATAACGGGATCAGCGGTAGTAATAAGAGAAGTAACGATAATATCAACAGTAATAATGATAGCAAAAATAGAATGAGGATAATAATAACAGCTGCAGCGATATGAATAATAGTACTAGGGAGAATAATAATAGTAATAACGATAATATCAGTAGTAATAAAGATAGTAATAATGGAATGAGGATAATCATAACAGTCTCAGCGATAATAATAAGAGAAATAACGATAATATCAACAGAAATAAGGATAGTAATAATAGAATGAGGATAATAATAACAGTTATAGCGATATGAATAATAGTAGCGGGGATAATAATAATAGTAATAACGACAATATCAATAGTAATAAAGATTGTAATAATGGAATGAGGATAATAACAAGAGTCTCCGCGATAATAATAAGAGAAATAACGATAATATCAACAGAAATACGGATAGTAATAATAGAATGAGTATAATAATAACAGTTATAGCCATATGAATAATAATAGTAGCGATAATAATAATAGTAATAACGACAATACTAATAGTAATGAAGATAGTACTAATGGAAGGAGGATAATCATAACAGGGTCAGCGATAATAATAACAAAAATAACGATAGTTACAACAGAAATAAGGATAGTAATAATAGAATGAGGATAATAATAACAGTTATAGCGATATGAATAATAGTAGCGGGGATAATAATAATAGTAATAACGACAATATCAATAGTAATAAAGATTGTAATAATGGAATGAGGATAATAACAAGAGTCTCCGCGATAATAATAAGAGAAATAGCGATAATATCAACAGAAATATGGATAGCAATAATGGAATGAGGATAATAATAACAGTTATAGCATAATGAATAATAGTAGTAGGGATAATAATAATAGTAATAACGACAATACTAATAGTAATGAAGATAGTACTAATGGAAGGAGGATAATCATAACAGGGTCAGCGATAATAATAACAAAAATAACGATAATTCCAACAGAAATAAGGATAGTAATAATAGAATGAGGATAATAAAAACAGTTATAGCGATATGAATAATAGTAGCGGGGATAATAATAATAGTAATAACGACAATATCAATAGTAATAAAGATTGTAATAATGGAATGAGGATAATAACAAGAGTCACCGCGATAATAATAAGAGAAATAGCGATAATATCAACAGAAATAAGGATAGCAATAATAGAATGAGGATAATAATAACAGTTATAGCATAATGAATAATAGTAGTAGGGATAATAATAATAGTAAAAACGACAAGATCAATTGTATTAAAGATAGTAATAATGGAATGACTATAATCATAACAGGCTCAGCGATAATAATAAGAGAAATAACGATAATATCAACAGAAATAAGGATGGTAATAATATAATGAAGATAATAATAACAGTTATAGCCATATGAATAATAGTAGTAGGGATAATAATAATAGTAATAACGACAATGTCAATAGTAATAAAGGTAGTAATAATGGAATGAGGCTAATAATAATAATAGTCTCACCGATAATAAAAAGAGAAACTACGATAATATCAACAGAAATAAGGATAGTAATAATAGCATGAGGATAATAATAACAGTTATAGCCATATGAATAAGGGTAGCAGGGATAATAATAATAATAATAATAACGACAATATCAATACTAAAGGGATAGTAATAATGGAATGAGGATACTAATAACAGTCTCACCGATAATAAAAAGAGAAATAACGATAATATCAACAGAAATAAGGATAGTAGTAATAGAGTGAGGATAATAATAACAGTTATAGCCATATGAATAATAGTAGTGGGGATAATAATAATAGTAATAACGACAATATCAATAGTAATAAAGGTAGTAGTAATGGAAGGAGGATAATCATAACAGGGTCTGCGATAATAATAAGAAAAATAACGATAATTACAACAGACATAAGGATAGTAATAATAGAATGAGGATAATAATAACAGTTACAGCCATAGTAATAATAGTAGTAGGGATAATAATAATAGTAATAACGACAATATCAATAGTAATAAAGATAGTAATAATGGAATGACGATAATCATAACAGGCTCAGCGATAATAATAAGAGAAATAACAATAATATCAACAGAAATAAGGATAATAATAATAGGATGAGGATAATAATAACAGTTATAGCCATATGAATAATAGTAGTAGGGATAATAATAATAGTAATAACGACAATATCAATAGTATTAAAGATAGTAATAATGGAATGACGATAATCATAACAGGCTCAGCGATAATAATAAGAGAAGTAACGATAACATCAACAGAAATAAGGATAGTAATAATAGAATGGGGATAATAATAACTGTTATAACGATATGAATAATAGTCGTCGGGATAATAATAACTGTTATAACGATATGAATAATAGTCTTCGGGATAATAATAATGGTAATAACGACAATATCAATAGTAACAAAGATAGTAATAATGGAATGAGGATAATCATAACAGGCTCAGCGATAATAATAAGAGAAATAACGATAATATCAACAGAAATAGGGATAGTAACAATAGAATTGAGATAATAATAACAGTTGCAGTGATATGAATAATAGTAGTAGGGATAATAATAATCATAATAACGATAATATCTAGAGTAATAAAGATAGTAATAATGGAATGAGGATAAGAACAAGAGTCTCCGCGATAATAACAAGAGAAATAAAGATAATATCAACAGAAATAAGGATAGTAATAATAGAATGAGGATAATAATAACAGTTATAGCGATATGAATAATAGTAGCGGGGATAATAATAATAGTAATAACGTCAATATCAATAGTAATAAAGATAGTAATAATGGAATGAGGATAATCATAACAGGCTCAGCGATAATACTAAGAGAAATAACGATGATATCAACAGAAATAAGGATAGTAATAATAGAATGAGCATAATAATAACAGTTATAGCCATATGAATAAGAGTAGCATGGATAATAAAAATAGTAGTAACGACAATATCAATAGTAACAAAGATAGTAATAATGGAATGAGGATAATAATAACAGTCTCACCGATAATAAAAAGAGAAATAACGATAGCAATAATAGAATGTGGATAATAATAACAGCTATAGTGATATGAATAATAGTAGCGGGGATAATAATAATAGTAATAACGACAATACCAATAGTAATAAAGATAGTAATAATGGAATGAGGATAATCATAACAGGCTCAGCGATAATACTAAGAGGAATAACGATGATATCAACAGAAATAAGGATAGTAATAATAGAATTGAGATAATAATAACAGTTATAGCCATATGAATAATAGTAGCGGGGATAATAATAATAGTAATAACGACAATATCAATACTGTTGACGATAGTAATAATGGAATGAGGATAATCATAACAGGTTCAGCGATAATAATAAGAGAAATACCTATAATATCAACAGAAATAAGGATAGTAATAATAGAATGAGGATAATAATAACAGTTATAGCCATATGAATAATTGTAGCGTGGATAATAAAAATAGTAATAACGACAATATCAATAGTAACAAAGATAGTAATAATGGAATGGGGATAATCATAACAGGCTCAGCGATAATAATAAGAGAAATAACGATAATATCAACAGAGATAAGGATAGTAACAATAGAATTGAGATAATAATAACAATTGCAGTGATATATAATAGTAGTAGGGATAATAATAATCATAATAACGATAATATCTAGAGTAATAAAGATAGTAATAATGGAATGAGGATAAGAACAAGAGTCTCCGCGGCAATAACAAGAGAAATATCGATAATATCAACAGAAATAAGGATAGTAATAACAGAATGAGGATAATAATAACAGTTATAGCGATATGAATAATAGTAGTAGGGATAATAATAATAGTAATAACGACAATATCAAGCGTAATAAAGATAGTAATAATGGAATGACGATAATCATAACAGGCTCAGCGATAATAAGAGAACTAACGATAATATCAACAGAAATAAGGATAGCAATAATAGCATTGAGATAATAATAACAGTTGCAGTGATATGAATAATATTAGTAGGGATAATAATAATGATAATAACGATAATATCTAGAGAAATAAAGATAGTAATAATGGAATGAGGATAATAACAAGAGTCTCCGCGATAATAATAAGAGAAATAACGATAATATCAAAAGAAATAAGGATAGTAATAATAGAATGAGGATAATAATAACAGTTATAGCCATATGAATAATAGTAGCAGGGATAATAATAATAGTAATAACGACAATATTAATAGTAATAAAGATAGTAATAATGGAATGAGGATAATCATAACAGGCTCAGCGATAATAATAAGAGAAATAACGATAATATCAACAGAAATAGGGATAGTAACAATAGAATTGAGATAATAATAACAGTTGCAGTGATATGAATAATAGTAGTAGGGATAATAATAATCATAATAACGATAATATCTAGAGTAATAAAGATAGTAATAATGGAATGAGGATAAGAACAAGAGTCTCCGCGATAATAAAAAGAGAAATAACGATAATATCAACAGAAATAAGGATAGTAATAATAGAATGAGGATAATGATAACAGTGTCAGCGATAATAATAACAATAATACCGATAATATTAACAGAAATAAGGATAGTAATAATAGAATGAGGATAATAATAACAGTTATAGCATGATGAATAATAGTAGTACGGATAATAATAATAGTAATAACGACAATACCAATAGTAATAAAGATAGTAATAATGGAATGACGATAATCATAACAGGCTCAGCGATAATAATAAGAGAAATAACGATAATATCAGCAGAAATAAGGATAGCAATAATAGAATTGAGATAATAATAACAGTTGCAGTGATATGAATAATATTAGTAGGGATAATAATAATGATAATAACGATAATATCTAGAGAAATAAAGATAGTAATAATGGAATGAGGATAATAACAAGAGTCTCCGCGATAATAATAAGAGAAATAATGATAATATCAACAGAAATAAGGATAGTAATAATAGAATGAGGATAATAATAACAGTTATAGCCATATGAATAATAGTAGCAGGGATAATAATAATAGTAATAACGACAATATCAAGAGTAATAAAGATAGTAATAATGGAATGACGATAATCATCACAGGCTCAGCGATAATAACAAGAGAAATAACGATAATATCAACAGAAATAAGGATAGCAATAATAGAATGAGGATAATAATGACAATTACAGCATAATGAATAATAGTAGTAGGGATAATAATAATAGTAATAACGACAATATCAATAGTAATAAAGTTAGTAATAATGGAATGAGGATAATAACAAGAGTCTCCGCGATAATAATAAGAGAAATAACGATAGCAATAATAGAAGGTGGATAATAATAACAGTTAGCGCATGATGAATAATAGTAGTAGGGATAATAATAACGGTAATAACCAAAATATCAATAGTAATAAAGATAGTAATAATGGAATGAGGACAATCATAACAAGCTCAGCGATAATAATAAGAGAAATAACGATAATATCAACAGAAATAAGGATAGCAATAATAGCATTGAGATAATAATAACAGTTGCAGTGATATGAATAATATTAGTAGGGATAATAATAATGATAATAACGATAATATCTAGAGAAATAAAGATAGTAATAATGGAATGAGGATAAGAACAAGAGTCTCCGCGATAATAAAAAGAGAAATAACGATAATATCAACAGAAATAAGGATAGTAATAATAGAATGAGGATAATGATAACAGTGTCAGCGATAATAATAACAATAATACCGATAATATTAACAGAAATAAGGATAGTAATAATAGAATGAGGATAATAATAACAGTTATAGCATGATGAATAATAGTAGTACGGATAATAATAATAGTAATAGCGACAATACCAATAGTAATAAAGATAGTAATAATGGAATGACGATAATCATAACAGGCTCAGCGATAATAATAAGAGAAATAACGATAATATCAGCAGAAATAAGGATAGCAATAATAGAATTGAGATAATAATAACAGTTGCAGTGATATGAATAATATTAGTAGGGATAATAATAATGATAATAACGATAATATCTAGAGAAATAAAGATAGTAATAATGGAATGAGGATAATAACAAGAGTCTCCGCGATAATAATAAGAGAAATACCTATAATATCAACAGAAATAAGGATAGCAATAATAGAATGAGGATAATAATAACAGTTATAGCCATATGAATAATTGTAGCGTGGATAATAAAAATAGTAATAACGACAATATCAATAGTAACAAAGATAGTAATAATGGAATGAGGATAATCATCACAGGCTCAGCGATAATAACAAGAGAAATAACGATAATATCAACAGAAATAAGGATAGCAATAATAGAATGAGGATAATAATGACAATTATAGCATAATGAATAATAGTAGTAGGGATAATAATAATAGTAATAATGACAATATCAATAGTAATAAAGGTAGTTATAATGGAATGAGGATAATCATAACAGTGTCATCGATAATAATAACAAAAATACCGATAATATTAACAGAAATAAGGATAGTAATAATAGAATGAGGATAATAATAACAGTTATAGCCATATGAATAATAGTAGTAGAGATAATAATAATAGTAATAACGACAATATCAATAGTAATAAAGATAGTAATAATCGAATGAGGATAAGAACAAGAGTCTCCGCGATAATAAAAAGAGAAATAACGATTATATCAACAGAAATAAGGATAGTAATATTAGAATGAGGATAATGATGACAGTGTCAGCGATAATAATAACAAAAATACCGATAATATTAACAGAAATAAGGATAGTAATAATAGAATGAGGATAATAATAACAGCTATAGTGATATGAATAATAGTAGCGGGGATAATAATAATAGTAATAACGACAATATCAATAGTAATAAAGATAGTAATAATGGAATGAGGATAATAACAAGAGTCTCCGCGATAATAATAAGAGAAATAACGATAGCAATAATAGAATGAGGATAATAATAACAGTTAGCGCATGATGAATAATAGTAGTAGGGATAATAATAACGGTAATAACTACAATATCAATAGTAATAAAGATAGTAATAATGGAATGAGGACAATCATAACAGGCTCAGCGATAATAATAAGAGAAATAACGATAATATCAACAGAAATAAGGATAGTAATAATAGAATGAGGATAATAATAATAGCTATAGTGATATGAATAATAGTAGCGGGGATAATAATAATAGTAATAACGACAATACCAATAGTAATAAAGATAGTAATAATGGAATGAGGATAATCATAACAGGCTAAGCGATAATACTAAGAGAAATAACGATGATATCAACAGAAATAAGGATAGTAATAATAGAATTGAGATAATAATAACAGTTATAGCCATATGAATAATAGTAGCGGGGATAATAATAATAGTAATAACGACAATGCCAATAGTAATAAAGATAGTAATAATGGAATGAGGATAATCATAACAGGCTAAGCGATAATACTAAGAGAAATAACGATAATATCAACAGAAATAAGGATAGCAATAATAGCATTGAGATAATAATAACAGTTGCAGTGATATGAATAATATTAGTAGGGATAATAATAATGATAATAACGATAATATCTAGAGAAATAAAGATAGTAATAATGGAATGAGGATAATAACAAGAGTCTCCGCGATAATAATAAGAGAAATAACGATAATATCAACAGAAATAAGGATAGTAATAATAGAATGGGGATAATAATAACAGTTATAGCCATATGAATAATAGTAGCAGGGATAATAATAATAGTAATAACGACAATATTAATAGTAATAAAGATAGTAATAATGGAATGAGGATAATCATAACAGGCTCAGCGATAATAATAAGAGAAATAACGATAATATCAACAGAAATAGGGATAGTAACAATAGAATTGAGATAATAATAACAGTTGCAGTGATATGAATAATAGTAGTAGGGATAATAATAATCATAATAACGATAATATCTAGAGTAATAAAGATAGTAATAATGGAATGAGGATAAGAACAAGAGTCTCCGCGATAATAAAAAGAGAAATAACGATAATATCAACAGAAATATGGATAGTAATAATAGAATGAGGATAATGATAACAGTGTCAGCGATAATAATAACAATAATACCGATAATATTAACAGAAATAAGGATAGTAATAATAGAATGAGGATAATAATAACAATTATAGCATGATGAATAATAGTAGTACGGATAATAATAATAGTAATAACGACAATACCAATAGTAATAAAGATAGTAATAATGGAATGACGATAATCATAACAGGCTCAGCGATAATAATAAGAGAAATAACGATAATATCAGCAGAAATAAGGATAGCAATAATAGAATTGAGATAATAATAACAGTTGCAGTGATATGAATAATATTAGTAGGGATAATAATAATGATAATAACGATAATATCTAGAGAAATAAAGATAGTAATAATGGAATGAGGATAATAACAAGAGTCTCCGCGATAATAATAAGAGAAATAACGATAATATCAACAGAAATAAGGATAGTAATAATAGAATGAGGATAATAATAACAGTTATAGCCATATGAATAATAGTAGCAGGGATAATAATAATAGTAATAACGACAGTATCAAGAGTAATAAAGATAGTAATAATGGAATGACGATAATCATCACAGGCTCAGCGATAATAACAAGAGAAATAACGATAATATCAACAGAAATAAGGATATCAATAATAGAATGAGGATAATAATGACAATTATCGCATAATGAATAATAGTAGTAGGGATAATAATAATAGTAATAATGACAATATCAATAGTAATAAAGGTAGTTATAATGGAATGAGGATAATCATAACAGTGTCATCGATAATAATAACAAAAATACCGATAATATTAACAGAAATAAGGATAGTAATAATAGAATGAGGATAATAATAACAGTTATAGCCATATGAATAATAGTAGTAGAGATAATAATAATAGTAATAACGACAATATCAATAGTAATAAAGATAGTAATAATGGAATGAGGATAATGATAACAGTGTAAGCGATAATAATAACAAAAATACCGATAATATCAACAGATATAAGGATAATAATAATAGAATGAGGATAATAATAACAGTTATGGCATAATGAACAATAGTAGTGGGGATAATAATAATAGTAATAATGACAATATCAATAGTAATAAAGATAGTTATAATGGAATGAGCATAATGATAACAGTCTCAGCGATAATAATAACAAAAATACCTATAATATCAACAGAAATAAGGATAGCAATAATAGCATTGAGATAATAATAACAGTTGCAGTGATATGAATAATATTAGTAGGGATAATAATAATGATAATAACGATAATATCTAGAGAAATAAAGATAGTAATAATGGAATGAGGATAATAACAAGAGTCTCCGCGATAATAATAAGAGAAATAATGATAATATCAACAGAAATAAGGATAGTAATAATAGAATGAGGATAATAATAACAGTTATAGCCATATGAATAATAGTAGCAGGGATAATAATAATAGTAATAACGACAATATCAAGAGTAATAAAGATAGTAATAATGGAATGACGATAATCATCACAGGCTCAGCGATAATAACAAGAGAAATAACGATAATATCAACAGAAATAAGGATAGCAATAATAGAATGAGGATAATAATGACAATTACAGCATAATGAATAATAGTAGTAGGGATAATAATAATAGTAATAACGACAATATCAATAGTAATAAAGTTAGTAATAATGGAATGAGGATAATAACAAGAGTCTCCGCGATAATAATAAGAGAAATAACGATAGCAATAATAGAAGGTGGATAATAATAACAGTTAGCGCATGATGAATAATAGTAGTAGGGATAATAATAACGGTAATAACCAAAATATCAATAGTAATAAAGATAGTAATAATGGAATGAGGACAATCATAACAAGCTCAGCGATAATAATAAGAGAAATAACGATAATATCAACAGAAATAAGGATAGCAATAATAGCATTGAGATAATAATAACAGTTGCAGTGATATGAATAATATTAGTAGGGATAATAATAATGATAATAACGATAATATCTAGAGAAATAAAGATAGTAATAATGGAATGAGGATAAGAACATGAGTCTCCGCGATAATAAAAAGAGAAATAACGATAATATCAACAGAAATAAGGATAGTAATAATAGAATGAGGATAATGATAACAGTGTCAGCGATAATAATAACAATAATACCGATAATATTAACAGAAATAAGGATAGTAATAATAGAATGAGGATAATAATAACAGTTATAGCATGATGAATAATAGTAGTACGGATAATAATAATAGTAATAGCGACAATACCAATAGTAATAAAGATAGTAATAATGGAATGACGATAATCATAACAGGCTCAGCGATAATAATAAGAGAAATAACGATAATATCAGCAGAAATAAGGATAGCAATAATAGAATTGAGATAATAATAACAGTTGCAGTGATATGAATAATATTAGTAGGGATAATAATAATGATAATAACGATAATATCTAGAGAAATAAAGATAGTAATAATGGAATGAGGATAATAACAAGAGTCTCCGCGATAATAATAAGAGAAATACCTATAATATCAACAGAAATAAGGATAGCAATAATAGAATGAGGATAATAATAACAGTTATAGCCATATGAATAATTGTAGCGTGGATAATAAAAATAGTAATAACGACAATATCAATAGTAACAAAGATAGTAATAATGGAATGAGGATAATCATCACAGGCTCAGCGATAATAACAAGAGAAATAACGATAATATCAACAGAAATAAGGATAGCAATAATAGAATGAGGATAATAATGACAATTATAGCATAATGAATAATAGTAGTAGGGATAATAATAATAGTAATAATGACAATATCAATAGTAATAAAGGTAGTTATAATGGAATGAGGATAATCATAACAGTGTCATCGATAATAATAACAAAAATACCGATAATATTAACAGAAATAAGGATAGTAATAATAGAATGAGGATAATAATAACAGTTATAGCCATATGAATAATAGTAGTAGAGATAATAATAATAGTAATAACGACAATATCAATAGTAATAAAGATAGTAATAATCGAATGAGGATAAGAACAAGAGTCTCCGCGATAATAAAAAGAGAAATAACGATTATATCAACAGAAATAAGGATAGTAATATTAGAATGAGGATAATGATGACAGTGTCAGCGATAATAATAACAAAAATACCGATAATATTAACAGAAATAAGGATAGTAATAATAGAATGAGGATAATAATAACAGCTATAGTGATATGAATAATAGTAGCGGGGATAATAATAATAGTAATAACGACAATATCAATAGTAATAAAGATAGTAATAATGGAATGAGGATAATAACAAGAGTCTCCGCGATAATAATAAGAGAAATAACGATAGCAATAATAGAATGAGGATAATAATAACAGTTAGCGCATGATGAATAATAGTAGTAGGGATAATAATAACGGTAATAACTACAATATCAATAGTAATAAAGATAGTAATAATGGAATGAGGACAATCATAACAGGCTCAGCGATAATAATAAGAGAAATAACGATAATATCAACAGAAATAAGGATAGTAATAATAGAATGAGGATAATAATAATAGCTATAGTGATATGAATAATAGTAGCGGGGATAATAATAATAGTAATAACGACAATACCAATAGTAATAAAGATAGTAATAATGGAATGAGGATAATCATAACAGGCTAAGCGATAATACTAAGAGAAATAACGATGATATCAACAGAAATAAGGATAGTAATAATAGAATTGAGATAATAATAACAGTTATAGCCATATGAATAATAGTAGCGGGGATAATAATAATAGTAATAACGACAATGCCAATAGTAATAAAGATAGTAATAATGGAATGAGGATAATCATAACAGGCTAAGCGATAATACTAAGAGAAATAACGATAATATCAACAGAAATAAGGATAGCAATAATAGCATTGAGATAATAATAACAGTTGCAGTGATATGAATAATATTAGTAGGGATAATAATAATGATAATAACGATAATATCTAGAGAAATAAAGATAGTAATAATGGAATGAGGATAATAACAAGAGTCTCCGCGATAATAATAAGAGAAATAACGATAATATCAACAGAAATAAGGATAGTAATAATAGAATGGGGATAATAATAACAGTTATAGCCATATGAATAATAGTAGCAGGGATAATAATAATAGTAATAACGACAATATTAATAGTAATAAAGATAGTAATAATGGAATGAGGATAATCATAACAGGCTCAGCGATAATAATAAGAGAAATAACGATAATATCAACAGAAATAGGGATAGTAACAATAGAATTGAGATAATAATAACAGTTGCAGTGATATGAATAATAGTAGTAGGGATAATAATAATCATAATAACGATAATATCTAGAGTAATAAAGATAGTAATAATGGAATGAGGATAAGAACAAGAGTCTCCGCGATAATAAAAAGAGAAATAACGATAATATCAACAGAAATAAGGATAGTCATAATAGAATGAGGATAATGATAACAGTGTCAGCGATAATAATAACAATAATACCGATAATATTAACAGAAATAAGGATAGTAATAATAGAATGAGGATAATAATAACAATTATAGCATGATGAATAATAGTAGTACGGATAATAATAATAGTAATAACGACAATACCAATAGTAATAAAGATAGTAATAATGGAATGACGATAATCATAACAGGCTCAGCGATAATAATAAGAGAAATAACGATAATATCAGCAGAAATAAGGATAGCAATAATAGAATTGAGATAATAATAACAGTTGCAGTGATATGAATAATATTAGTAGGGATAATAATAATGATAATAACGATAATATCTAGAGAAATAAAGATAGTAATAATGGAATGAGGATAATAACAAGAGTCTCCGCGATAATAATAAGAGAAATAACGATAATATCAACAGAAATAAGGATAGTAATAATAGAATGAGGATAATAATAACAGTTATAGCCATATGAATAATAGTAGCAGGGATAATAATAATAGTAATAACGACAGTATCAAGAGTAATAAAGATAGTAATAATGGAATGACGATAATCATCACAGGCTCAGCGATAATAACAAGAGAAATAACGATAATATCAACAGAAATAAGGATATCAATAATAGAATGAGGATAATAATGACAATTATCGCATAATGAATAATAGTAGTAGGGATAATAATAATAGTAATAATGACAATATCAATAGTAATAAAGGTAGTTATAATGGAATGAGGATAATCATAACAGTGTCATCGATAATAATAACAAAAATACCGATAATATTAACAGAAATAAGGATAGTAATAATAGAATGAGGATAATAATAACAGTTATAGCCATATGAATAATAGTAGTAGAGATAATAATAATAGTAATAACGACAATATCAATAGTAATAAAGATAGTAATAATGGAATGAGGATAATGATAACAGTGTAAGCGATAATAATAACAAAAATACCGATAATATCAACAGATATAAGGATAATAATAATAGAATGAGGATAATAATAACAGTTATGGCATAATGAACAATAGTAGTGGGGATAATAATAATAGTAATAATGACAATATCAATAGTAATAAAGATAGTTATAATGGAATGAGCATAATGATAACAGTCTCAGCGATAATAATAACAAAAATACCTATAATATCAACAGAAATAAGGATAGCAATAATAGCATTGAGATAATAATAACAGTTGCAGTGATATGAATAATATTAGTAGGGATAATAATAATGATAATAACGATAATATCTAGAGAAATAAAGATAGTAATAATGGAATGAGGATAATAACAAGAGTCTCCGCGATAATAATAAGAGAAATAACGATAATATCAACAGAAATAAGGATAGTAATAATAGAATGAGGATAATAATAACAGTTATAGCCATATGAATAATAGTAGCAGGGATAATAATAATAGTAATAACGACAATATCAAGAGTAATAAAGATAGTAATAATGGAATGACGATAATCATCACAGGCTCAGCGATAATAACAAGAGAAATAACGATAATATCAACAGAAATAAGGATAGCAATAATAGAATGAGGATAATAATGACAATTATAGCATAATGAATAATAGTAGTAGGGATAATAATAATAGTAATAATGACAATATCAATAGTAATAAAGGTAGTTATAATGGAATGAGGATAATCATAACAGTGTCATCGATAATAATAACAAAAATACCGATAATATTAACAGAAATAAGGATAGTAATAATAGAATGAGGATAATAATAACAGTTATAGACATATGAATAATAGTAGTAGAGATAATAATAATAGTAATAACGACAATATCAATAGTAATAAAGATAGTAATAATGGAATGAGGATAAGAACAAGAGTCTCCGCGATAATAAAAAGAGAAATAACGATAATATCAACAGAAATAAGGATAGTAATATTAGAATGAGGATAATGATGACAGTGTCAGCGATAATAATAACAAAAATACCGATAATATTAACAGAAATAAGGATAGTAATAATAGAATGAGGATAATAATAACAGCTATAGTGATATGAATAATAGTAGCGGGGATAATAATAATAGTAATAACGACAATATCAATAGTAATAAAGATAGTAATAATGGAATGAGGATAATAACAAGAGTCTCCGCGATAATAATAAGAGAAATAACGATAGCAATAATAGAATGAGGATAATAATAACAGTTAGCGCATGATGAATAATAGTAGTAGGGATAATAATAACGGTAATAACCACAATATCAATAGTAATAAAGATAGTAATAATGGAATGAGGACAATCATAACAGGCTCAGCGATAATAATAAGAGAAATAACGATAATATCAACAGAAATAAGGATAGTAATAATAGAATGAGGATAATAATAATAGCTATAGTGATATGAATAATAGTAGCGGGGATAATAATAATAGTAATAACGACAATACCAATAGTAATAAAGATAGTAATAATGGAATGAGGATAATCATAACAGGCTAAGCGATAATACTAAGAGAAATAACGATGATATCAACAGAAATAAGGATAGTAATAATAGAATTGAGATAATAATAACAGTTATAGCCATATGAATAATAGTAGCGGGGATAATAATAATAGTAATAACGACAATACCAATAGTAATAAAGATAGTAATAATGGAATGAGGATAATCATAACAGGCTAAGCGATAATACTAAGAGAAATAACGATAATATCAACAGAAATAAGGATAGCAATAATAGAATGAGGATAATAATAACAATTATAGCATAATGAATAATAGTAGTAGGGATAATAATAATAGTAATAATGACAATATCAATAGTAATAAAGATAGTTATAATGGAATGAGGATAATCATAACAGTGTCATCGATAATAATAACAAAAATACCGATAATATTAACAGAAATAAGGATAGTAATAATAGAATGAGGATAATAATAACAGTTATAGCCATATGAATAATAGTAGTAGAGATAATAATAATAGTAATAACGACAATATCAATAGTAATAAAGATAGTAATAATGGAATGAGGATAATGATAACAGTGTAAGCGATAATAATAAGAAAAATACCGATAATATCAACAGATATAAGGATAATAATAATAGAATGAGGATAATAATAACAGTTATGGCATAATGAATAATAGTAGTGGGGATAATAATAATAGTAATAATGACAATATCAATAGTAATAAAGATAGTTATAATGGAATGAGCATAATGATAACAGTCTCAGCGATAATAATAACAAAAATACCTATAATATCAACAGAAATAAGGATAGCAATAATAGCATTGAGATAATAATAACAGTTGCAGTGATATGAATAATATTAGTAGGGATAATAATAATGATAATAACGATAATATCTAGAGAAATAAAGATAGTAATAATGGAATGAGGATAATAACAAGAGTCTCCGCGATAATAATAAGAGAAATAACGATAATATCAACAGAAATAAGGATAGTAATAATAGAATGAGGATAATAATAACAGTTATAGCCATATGAATAATAGTAGCAGGGATAATAATAATAGTAATAACGACAATATCAAGAGTAATAAAGATAGTAATAATGGAATGACGATAATCATCACAGGCTCAGCGATAATAACAAGAGAAATAACGATAATATCAACAGAAATAAGGATAGTAATAATAGAATGAGGATAATAATAATAGCTATAGTGATATGAATAATAGTAGCGGGGATAATAATAATAGTAATAACGACAATACCAATAGTAATAAAGATAGTAATAATGGAATGAGGATAATCATAACAGGCTAAGCGATAATACTAAGAGAAATAACGATGATATCAACAGAAATAAGGATAGTAATAATAGAATTGAGATAATAATAACAGTTATAGCCATATGAATAATAGTAGCGGGGATAATAATAATAGTAATAACGACAATGCCAATAGTAATAAAGATAGTAATAATGGAATGAGGATAATCATAACAGGCTAAGCGATAATACTAAGAGAAATAACGATAATATCAACAGAAATAAGGATAGCAATAATAGCATTGAGATAATAATAACAGTTGCAGTGATATGAATAATATTAGTAGGGATAATAATAATGATAATAACGATAATATCTAGAGAAATAAAGATAGTAATAATGGAATGAGGATAATAACAAGAGTCTCCGCGATAATAATAAGAGAAATAACGATAATATCAACAGAAATAAGGATAGTAATAATAGAATGGGGATAATAATAACAGTTATAGCCATATGAATAATAGTAGCAGGGATAATAATAATAGTAATAACGACAATATTAATAGTAATAAAGATAGTAATAATGGAATGAGGATAATCATAACAGGCTCAGCGATAATAATAAGAGAAATAACGATAATATCAACAGAAATAGGGATAGTAACAATAGAATTGAGATAATAATAACAGTTGCAGTGATATGAATAATAGTAGTAGGGATAATAATAATCATAATAACGATAATATCTAGAGTAATAAAGATAGTAATAATGGAATGAGGATAAGAACAAGAGTCTCCGCGATAATAAAAAGAGAAATAACGATAATATCAACAGAAATAAGGATAGTCATAATAGAATGAGGATAATGATAACAGTGTCAGCGATAATAATAACAATAATACCGATAATATTAACAGAAATAAGGATAGTAATAATAGAATGAGGATAATAATAACAATTATAGCATGATGAATAATAGTAGTACGGATAATAATAATAGTAATAACGACAATACCAATAGTAATAAAGATAGTAATAATGGAATGACGATAATCATAACAGGCTCAGCGATAATAATAAGAGAAATAACGATAATATCAGCAGAAATAAGGATAGCAATAATAGAATTGAGATAATAATAACAGTTGCAGTGATATGAATAATATTAGTAGGGATAATAATAATGATAATAACGATAATATCTAGAGAAATAAAGATAGTAATAATGGAATGAGGATAATAACAAGAGTCTCCGCGATAATAATAAGAGAAATAACGATAATATCAACAGAAATAAGGATAGTAATAATAGAATGAGGATAATAATAACAGTTATAGCCATATGAATAATAGTAGCAGGGATAATAATAATAGTAATAACGACAGTATCAAGAGTAATAAAGATAGTAATAATGGAATGACGATAATCATCACAGGCTCAGCGATAATAACAAGAGAAATAACGATAATATCAACAGAAATAAGGATATCAATAATAGAATGAGGATAATAATGACAATTATCGCATAATGAATAATAGTAGTAGGGATAATAATAATAGTAATAATGACAATATCAATAGTAATAAAGGTAGTTATAATGGAATGAGGATAATCATAACAGTGTCATCGATAATAATAACAAAAATACCGATAATATTAACAGAAATAAGGATAGTAATAATAGAATGAGGATAATAATAACAGTTATAGCCATATGAATAATAGTAGTAGAGATAATAATAATAGTAATAACGACAATATCAATAGTAATAAAGATAGTAATAATGGAATGAGGATAATGATAACAGTGTAAGCGATAATAATAACAAAAATACCGATAATATCAACAGATATAAGGATAATAATAATAGAATGAGGATAATAATAACAGTTATGGCATAATGAACAATAGTAGTGGGGATAATAATAATAGTAATAATGACAATATCAATAGTAATAAAGATAGTTATAATGGAATGAGCATAATGATAACAGTCTCAGCGATAATAATAACAAAAATACCTATAATATCAACAGAAATAAGGATAGCAATAATAGCATTGAGATAATAATAACAGTTGCAGTGATATGAATAATATTAGTAGGGATAATAATAATGATAATAACGATAATATCTAGAGAAATAAAGATAGTAATAATGGAATGAGGATAATAACAAGAGTCTCCGCGATAATAATAAGAGAAATAACGATAATATCAACAGAAATAAGGATAGTAATAATAGAATGAGGATAATAATAACAGTTATAGCCATATGAATAATAGTAGCAGGGATAATAATAATAGTAATAACGACAATATCAAGAGTAATAAAGATAGTAATAATGGAATGACGATAATCATCACAGGCTCAGCGATAATAACAAGAGAAATAACGATAATATCAACAGAAATAAGGATAGCAATAATAGAATGAGGATAATAATGACAATTATAGCATAATGAATAATAGTAGTAGGGATAATAATAATAGTAATAATGACAATATCAATAGTAATAAAGGTAGTTATAATGGAATGAGGATAATCATAACAGTGTCATCGATAATAATAACAAAAATACCGATAATATTAACAGAAATAAGGATAGTAATAATAGAATGAGGATAATAATAACAGTTATAGACATATGAATAATAGTAGTAGAGATAATAATAATAGTAATAACGACAATATCAATAGTAATAAAGATAGTAATAATGGAATGAGGATAAGAACAAGAGTCTCCGCGATAATAAAAAGAGAAATAACGATAATATCAACAGAAATAAGGATAGTAATATTAGAATGAGGATAATGATGACAGTGTCAGCGATAATAATAACAAAAATACCGATAATATTAACAGAAATAAGGATAGTAATAATAGAATGAGGATAATAATAACAGCTATAGTGATATGAATAATAGTAGCGGGGATAATAATAATAGTAATAACGACAATATCAATAGTAATAAAGATAGTAATAATGGAATGAGGATAATAACAAGAGTCTCCGCGATAATAATAAGAGAAATAACGATAGCAATAATAGAATGAGGATAATAATAACAGTTAGCGCATGATGAATAATAGTAGTAGGGATAATAATAACGGTAATAACCACAATATCAATAGTAATAAAGATAGTAATAATGGAATGAGGACAATCATAACAGGCTCAGCGATAATAATAAGAGAAATAACGATAATATCAACAGAAATAAGGATAGTAATAATAGAATGAGGATAATAATAATAGCTATAGTGATATGAATAATAGTAGCGGGGATAATAATAATAGTAATAACGACAATACCAATAGTAATAAAGATAGTAATAATGGAATGAGGATAATCATAACAGGCTAAGCGATAATACTAAGAGAAATAACGATGATATCAACAGAAATAAGGATAGTAATAATAGAATTGAGATAATAATAACAGTTATAGCCATATGAATAATAGTAGCGGGGATAATAATAATAGTAATAACGACAATACCAATAGTAATAAAGATAGTAATAATGGAATGAGGATAATCATAACAGGCTAAGCGATAATACTAAGAGAAATAACGATAATATCAACAGAAATAAGGATAGCAATAATAGAATGAGGATAATAATAACAATTATAGCATAATGAATAATAGTAGTAGGGATAATAATAATAGTAATAATGACAATATCAATAGTAATAAAGATAGTTATAATGGAATGAGGATAATCATAACAGTGTCATCGATAATAATAACAAAAATACCGATAATATTAACAGAAATAAGGATAGTAATAATAGAATGAGGATAATAATAACAGTTATAGCCATATGAATAATAGTAGTAGAGATAATAATAATAGTAATAACGACAATATCAATAGTAATAAAGATAGTAATAATGGAATGAGGATAATGATAACAGTGTAAGCGATAATAATAAGAAAAATACCGATAATATCAACAGATATAAGGATAATAATAATAGAATGAGGATAATAATAACAGTTATGGCATAATGAATAATAGTAGTGGGGATAATAATAATAGTAATAATGACAATATCAATAGTAATAAAGATAGTTATAATGGAATGAGCATAATGATAACAGTCTCAGCGATAATAATAACAAAAATACCTATAATATCAACAGAAATAAGGATAGCAATAATAGCATTGAGATAATAATAACAGTTGCAGTGATATGAATAATATTAGTAGGGATAATAATAATGATAATAACGATAATATCTAGAGAAATAAAGATAGTAATAATGGAATGAGGATAATAACAAGAGTCTCCGCGATAATAATAAGAGAAATAACGATAATATCAACAGAAATAAGGATAGTAATAATAGAATGAGGATAATAATAACAGTTATAGCCATATGAATAATAGTAGCAGGGATAATAATAATAGTAATAACGACAATATCAAGAGTAATAAAGATAGTAATAATGGAATGACGATAATCATCACAGGCTCAGCGATAATAACAAGAGAAATAACGATAATATCAACAGAAATAAGGATAGCAATAATAGAATGAGGATAATAATGACAATTATAGCATAATGAATAATAGTAGTAGGGATAATAATAATAGTAATAATGACAATATCAATAGTAATAAAGGTAGTTATAATGGAATGAGGATAATCATAACAGTGTCATCGATAATAATAACAAAAATACCGATAGTATTAACAGAAATAAGGATAGTAATAATAGAATGAGGATAATAATAACAGTTATAGACATATGAATAATAGTAGTAGAGATAATAATAATAGTAATAACGACAATATCAATAGTAATAAAGATAGTAATAATGGAATGAGGATAAGAACAAGAGTCTCCGCGATAATAAAAAGAGAAATAACGATAATATCAACAGAAATAAGGATAGTAATATTAGAATGAGGATAATGATGACAGTGTCAGCGATAATAATAACAAAAATACCGATAATATTAACAGAAATAAGGATAGTAATAATAGAATGAGGATAATAATAACAGCTATAGTGATATGAATAATAGTAGCGGGGATAATAATAATAGTAATAACGACAATACCAATAGTAATAAAGATAGTAATAATGGAATGAGGATAATCATAACAGGCTAAGCGATAATACTAAGAGAAATAACGATGATATCAACAGAAATAAGGATAGTAATAATAGAATTGAGATAATAATAACAGTTATAGCCATATGAATAATAGTAGCGCGGATAATAATAATAGTAATAACGACAATACCAATAGTAATAAAGATAGTAATAATGGAATGAGGATAATCATAACAGGCTAAGCGATAATACTAAGAGAAATAACGATAATATCAACAGAAATAAGGATAGCAATAATAGAATGAGGATAATAATAACAATTATAGCATAATGAATAATAGTAGTAGGGATAATAATAATAGTAATAATGACAATATCAATAGTAATAAAGATAGTTATAATGGAATGAGGATAATCATAACAGTGTCATCGATAATAATAACAAAAATACCGATAATATTAACAGAAATAAGGATAGTAATAATAGAATGAGGATAATAATAACAGTTATAGCCATATGAATAATAGTAGTAGAGATAATAATAATAGTAATAACGGCAATATCAATAGTAATAAAGATAGTAATAATGGAATGAGGATAATGATAACAGTGTAAGCGACAATAATAAGAAAAATACCGATAATATCAACAGATATAAGGATAATAATAATAGAATGAGGATAATAATAACAGTTATGGCATAATGAATAATAGTAGTGGGGATAATAATAATAGTAATAATGACAATATCAATAGTAATAAAGATAGTTATAATGGAATGAGCATAATGATAACAGTCTCAGCGATAATAATAACAAAAATACCTATAATATCAACAGAAATAAGGATAGCAATAATAGAATTGAGATAATAATAACAGTTGCAGTGATATGAATAATATTAGTAGGGATAATAATAATGATAATAACGATAATATCTAGAGAAATAAAGATAGTAATAATGGAATGAGGATAATAACAAGTGTCTCCGCGATAATAATAAGAGAAATAACGATAATATCAACAGAAATAAGGATAGTAATAATAGAATGAGGATAATAATAACAGTTATAGCCATATGAATAATAGTAGCAGGGATAATAATAATAGTAATAACGACAATATCAAGAGTAATAAAGATAGTAATAATGGAATGACGATAATCATCACAGGCTCAGCGATAATAACAAGAGAAATAACGATAATATCAACAGAAATAAGGATAGCAATAATAGAATGAGGATAATAATGACAATTATAGCATAATGAATAATAGTAGTAGGGATAATAATAATAGTAATAATGACAATATCAATAGTAATAAAGGTAGTTATAATGGAATGAGGATAATCATAACAGTGTCATCGATAATAATAACAAAAATACCGATAATATTAACAGAAATAAGGATAGTAATAATAGAATGAGGATAATAATAACAGTTATAGCCATATGAATAATAGTAGTAGAGATAATAATAATAGTAATAACGACAATATCAATAGTAATAAAGATAGCAATAATGGAATGAGGATAAGAACAAGAGTCTCCGCGATAATAAAAAGAGAAATAACGATAATATCAACAGAAATAAGGATAGTAATAATAGAATGAGGATAATGATGACAGTGTCAGCGATAATAATAACAAAAATACCGATAATATTAACAGAAATAAGGATAGTAATAATAGAATGAGGATAATAATAACAGCTATAGTGATATGAATAATAGTAGCGGGGATAATAATAATAGTAATAACGACAATATCAATAGTAATAAAGATAGTAATAATGGAATGAGGATAATAACAAGAGTCTCCGCGATAATAATAAGAGAAATAACGATAGCAATAATAGAATGAGGATAATAATAACAGTTAGCGCATGATGAATAATAGTAGTAGGGATAATAATAACGGTAATAACCACAATATCAATAGTAATAAAGATAGTAATAATGGAATGAGGACAATCATAACAGGCTCAGCGATAATAATAAGAGAAATAACGATAATATCAACAGAAATAAGGATAGTAATAATAGAATGAGGATAATAATAATAGCTATAGTGATATGAATAATAGTAGCGGGGATAATAATAATAGTAATAACGACAATACCAATAGTAATAAAGATAGTAATAATGGAATGAGGATAATCATAACAGGCTAAGCGATAATACTAAGAGAAATAACGATGATATCAACAGAAATAAGGATAGTAATAATAGAATTGAGATAATAATAACAGTTATAGCCATATGAATAATAGTAGCGGGGATAATAATAATAGTAATAACGACAATACCAATAGTAATAAAGATAGTAATAATGGAATGAGGATAATCATAACAGGCTAAGCGATAATACTAAGAGAAATAACGATAATATCAACAGAAATAAGGATAGCAATAATAGAATGAGGATAATAATAACAATTATAGCATAATGAATAATAGTAGTAGGGATAATAATAATAGTAATAATGACAATATCAATAGTAATAAAGATAGTTATAATGGAATGAGGATAATCATAACAGTGTCATCGATAATAATAACAAAAATACCGATAATATTAACAGAAATAAGGATAGTAATAATAGAATGAGGATAATAATAACAGTTATAGCCATATGAATAATAGTAGTAGAGATAATAATAATAGTAATAACGACAATATCAATAGTAATAAAGATAGTAATAATGGAATGAGGATAATGATAACAGTGTAAGCGATAATAATAAGAAAAATACCGATAATATCAACAGATATAAGGATAATAATAATAGAATGAGGATAATAATAACAGTTATGGCATAATGAATAATAGTAGTGGGGATAATAATAATAGTAATAATGACAATATCAATAGTAATAAAGATAGTTATAATGGAATGAGCATAATGATAACAGTCTCAGCGATAATAATAACAAAAATACCTATAATATCAACAGAAATAAGGATAGCAATAATAGGATTGAGATAATAATAACAGTTGCAGTGATATGAATAATATTTGTAGGGATAATAATAATGATAATAACGATAATATCTAGAGAAATAAAGATAGTAATAATGGAATGAGGATAATAACAAGAGTCTCCGCGATAATAATAAGAGAAATAACGATAATATCAACAGAAATAAGGATAGTAATAATAGAATGAGGATAATAATAACAGTTATAGCCATATGAATAATAGTAGCAGGGATAATAATAATAGTAATAACGACAATATCAAGAGTAATAAAGATAGTAATAATGGAATGACGATAATCATCACAGGCTCAGCGATAATAACAAGAGAAATAACGATAATATCAACAGAAATAAGGATAGCAACAATAGAATGAGGATAATAATGACAATTATAGCATAATGAATAAGAGTAGTAGGGATAATAATAATAGTAATAATGACAATATCAATAGTAATAAAGGTAGTTATAATGGAATGAGGATAATCATAACAGTGTCATCGATAATAATAACAAAAATACCGATAATATTAACAGAAATAAGGATAGTAATAATAGAATGAGGATAATAATAACAGTTATAGCCATATGAATAATAGTAGTAGAGATAATAATAATAGTAATAACGACAATATCAATAGTAATAAAGATAGTAATAATGGAATGAGGATAAGAACAATAGTCTCCGCGATAATAAAAAGAGAAATAACTATAATATCAACAGAAATAAGGATAGTAATATTAGAATGAGGATAATGATGACAGTGTCAGCGATAATAATAACAAAAATACCGATAATATTAACAGAAATAAGGATAGTAATAATAGAATGAGGATAATAATAACAGCTATAGTGATATGAATAATAGTAGCGGGGATAATAATAATAGTAATAACGACAATATCAATAGTAATAAAGATAGTAATAATGGAATGAGGATAATAACAAGAGTCTCCGCGATAATAATAAGAGAAATAACGATAGCAATAATAGAATGAGGATAATAATAACAGTTAGCGCATGATGAATAATAGTAGTAGGGATAATAATAACGGTAATAACCACAATATCAATAGTAATAAAGATAGTAATAATGGAATGAGGACAATCATAACAGGCTCAGCGATAATAATAAGAGAAATAACGATAATATCAACAGAAATAAGGATAGTAATAATAGAATGAGGATAATAATAATAAAAGCTATAGTGATATGAATAATAGTAGCGGGGATAATAATAATAGTAATAACGACAATACCAATAGTAATAAAGATAGTAATAATGGAATGAGGATAATCATAACAGGCTAAGCGATAATACTAAGAGAAATAACGATGATATCAACAGAAATAAGGATAGTAATAATAGAATTGAGATAATAATAACAGTTATAGCCATATGAATAATAGTAGCGGGGATACTAATAATAGTAATAACGACAATACCAATAGTAATAAAGATAGTAATAATGGAATGAGGATAATCATAACAGGCTAAGCGATAATACTAAGAGAAATAACGATAATATCAACAGAAATAAGGATAGCAATAATAGAATGAGGATAATAATAACAGTTATAGCCATATGAATAATAGTAGTAGAGATAATAATAATAGTAATAACGACAATATCAATAGTAATAAAGATAGTAATAATGGAATGAGGATAATGATAACAGTGTAAGCGATAATAATAACAAAAATACCGATAATATTAACAGAAATAAGGATAGTAATAATAGAATGAGGATAATAATAACAGCTATAGTGATATGAATAATAGTAGCGGGGATAATAATAATAGTAATAACGACAATATCAATAGTAATAAAGATAGTAATAATGGAATGAGGATAATCATAACAGGCACAGCGATAATAATAAGAGAAATAACGATAATATCAACAGAAATAAGGATAGTAACAATAGAATTGAGATTATAATAACGGTTGCATTGATATGAATAATAGTAGTAGGGATAATAATAATCATAATAACGATAATATCTAGAGTAATAAAGATAGTAATAATGGAATGAGGATAAGAACAAGAGTCTCCGCGATTATAATAAGAGAAATAACGGTAATATCAACAGAAATAAGGATAGTAATAATAGAATGAGGATAATAATAACCGTTATAGCCATATGAATAATAGTAGCAGGGATAATAATAATAGTAATAACGACAATATTAATAGTATTAAAGATACTAATAATGGAATGAGGATAATCATACTAGTCTCAGCGATAGTGAAAAGAGAAATAACGATAATATCAACAGAAATAAGGATAGTAATAATAGAATGAGGATAATAATAACAGTTATAGTGATATGAATAATAGTAGCGGGGATAATAGTAATAGTAATAAGGACAATATGAATAGTAATAAAGGTAGAACTAATGGAATAAGGATAATCACAACAGGGTCAGCGATAATAATAAGAGAAATAACGATAATATCAACGGAAATAAGAATAGTAATAATAGGATGAGGATAATAATAACAGTTATAGCCATATGAATAATAGTAGCGGGGATAATAATAATAGTAATAACGACAATATCAATAGTAATAAAGATAGTTATAATGGAATGAGGATAGTGATAACAGTGTCAGCGGTCATAATAACAAAACAACCGATAATATCAACAGAAATAAGGATAGCAATAATAGAATGAGGATAATAATAACAGTTATATCATGATGAATAATGGTAGTAGGGGTAATAATAATAGTAATAACGACAATATCAATAGTAATAAAGATAGTAATAATGGCATGACGACAATCATAACAGGCTCAGCGATAATAATAAGAGAAACAACGATAATATCAACAGAAATAAGGATAGTAATAATAGAATGAGGATAATAGTAACAGTTACAGCTATATGAATAATGGTATTAGGAATAATAATAATAGTAATAACGACAATATCAATAGTAATAAAGATAGTAATAATGGAATGAGGATAATCATAACAGGCTCAGCGATAATAATAAGAGAAATAACGATAATATCAACTGAAATAGGGATAGTAACAATAGAATTGAGATAATAATAACAGTTGCAGTGATATGAATAATAGTAGTAGGGATAATAATAATCATAATAACGATAATATCTAGAGTAATAAAGATAGTAATAATGGAATGAGGATAATAATAACAGTCGCACCGATAATAAAAGAGAAACAACGATAATATCAACAGAAATAAGGATAGCAATAATAGAATGAGGATAATAATAACCTGTTATAGCCATATGAATAATATTAGCGGGGATAATAATAATAGTAATAACGACAATATCAATAGTAATAAAGATAGTAATAATGGAATGAGGATAATAACAAGAATCTCCGCGATAATAATAAGAGAAATAACGATAATATCAACAGAAATAAGGATAACAACAATAGAATGAGGATAATAATAACAGTTATAGCCATATGAATAATAGTAGCAGGGATAATAATAATAGTAATAACGACAATATCAAGAGTAATAAAGATAGTAATAATGGAATGACGATAATCATCACAGGCTCAGCGATAATAACAAGAGAAATAACGATAATATCAACAGAAATATTTTTTTTTTTTTTTTTTTTTATCTCCAATATACATTACAATTTGTCTCATAGAGACATTAGGTAAATTGTTCGACCGAGTTGAGTGATTCTAACACGTAGATGCACTTCCCAGTGGAAGGCATCAGAACAAGATTATAACTTAATTTGTTGTAACAGTAAATCCTTGGGATGCTTCCTTTGTAATCTTCTCGGCAAGTCCTCGGTATACAGCCTATTTGCCAGTTTGCTGGGATGACTGTCCAGTCTTAATTTGTAACGCTCAGATAGTCTTATCACTTCTTCTTTTACGGTGTTAATCTGTAGATCTTTACGTATGTCTTCGTTACGCACATACCATGGTGCGTTTACTATTGTTCTGAGTATGATAGATTGCATGGCTTCTAGTTTATTTATGTGAGTTTTCGCTGCTGTGCCCCATAGTTCGATTCCGTAAGTCCAGATCGGTTTTATTATTGATTTGTAAATTAAAAGTTTATTTTCTGTACTTAATTTGGAGTATCTGCCAGTGAGCCAGTACATATTCCTTCTTTTTATACGAATATATTCAATTTTACTTCTTATATGGTGTTTCCACGTTAATTTTGAATCAAGATGCATACCTAAATATTTTACAATTTTGGTTTGTTGTATTTTATCGTTATTTAGTGTTACCGACGGAACAGTGCTTTTCTTTAGGGTAAAAGTTATATGACTACATTTGTCAGCGTTTACTTTTATTTTCCATTCGCTTAGCCATTGTTCAAGTTTTAGAAGGTGTTCGTGAATGGCTAGAATAGCTGTATCGTCCGCAAAAGTAAATATTGCAGTTTCCTCAGTAGTGGGTATGTCAGCAGTGTATAATGTGTAAAGTAAAGGCCCTAATGTGCTGCCCTGTGGAACCCCAGCCTCAATTTGATACAAGTCGGAACAAGAATCTTGAATTTTTACGAAATATGTTCTATTTTCGAGATATGACTTGATGAGCTCGTAGTACGGAGTTGGGAAATTTTGTTTGATTTTGTTTAACAGGCCAACGTGCCACACCTTGTCAAATGCTTTTTCAATATCTAGGAAAAGCGCAGTGCAATATTTCTTTTGCTCGAGGGCGAGAGTGATTTTATTTATTAGCCTATGGATTTGTTCAATCGTGGCGTACTTATTTCTGAATCCAAATTGATGCGGAGGGATTAAGTTTTTTTCCGTAATTATCTTTTTTAGTCTAATTAAAATTATTTTTTCTAATAGTTTTGACAATATGGGAAGCAGCGAGATCGGCCTGTACGATGAAGGTAGATGGAGATTCTTTTTAGGTTTAGGTATCATGATAATTTGAGCTCTTTTCCAGATGGCAGGAAAATACCTAATTCTTAGCACAGCATTGAAGATGATGGTAATCAATCTTACCGCTTTTGGTGGGAGTTCTTTAATAATTTTTCCATTGATTAGATCAAATCCAGGAGTTTTCTTTAAGCGGATTTCTGCGATTAGCTTTTTGACTTCATTGAGAGTGGTTTTAGGCAGGCTTTGTGCGTGATCACCCCCGGTAACAATCGGTGAAGCTGTACTCAAGCTAGTTGCCGATGCGTTCGTACTGTTCGGTTGAAATGTGTCCTGTAGATGATCAGCAAAAGTGATGGCCTTTTCAAGGTTATTTCTTGCCCAACTGCCATCGGCTTTTCTTATAGGAGGAGAAGAGATGATTGGTCTTTTTAGTCTTTTAGTAGCTTTCCATAACGCATAACCTGTATCTTCGTTAGGAGAGAGATTAGAGATGTAGGCGTGGAACTCTTCATTGCAATAGTTTTGAATTAATGACTTTACCTCTTTAGTGATTGAATTTAATTTCTTTTTGTTTAGTGGAGTTTTTTGTTTCTGCCAGATGTATTTCAACTTCCGTTTCAGTTGTATTTTTTCTATTATATACTGAGGATAACGATAGAATTTTCTTTCAGTTTTTATTTGTTGAGTGGCTGCCCGACATGCATTCTGAATTAAGTTAGTAAAATTTACTACTGCTGATTCTATTTGTTCGGGGGTCTTCAGAGGTATATTGCAGTTTATTTTTCCTTCAAGGATTTCTTTAAATTGTTGCCAGTTTGTGTTGATATTGTACAGATAGGGTGTTATTTCAGTAGATGTAGCCTTATGCAGATAATCAAGTAAGATCGGGGAATGATCGGAGGTAAGATCTAGGCAAGTTTGCACTTTAAAATATGATCTGTTTAAACCTTTGATAATTGCGAAGTCCAGTAAATCTGGAGTTTTGTCATAGGCCGCAGGCCAATATGTGGGTTCGCCCGTTGATAACGTATCTAATGATAACTTTTGTATTATTTGTTCTAGTAGTCTACCTCGCGGTGTAATTGTCTTTGATCCCCATCGAGTGTGCTTAGCATTATAATCTCCGCCTACTATATACTTATTTCCCATATCTTGAAAAAAGTTAGTGTACTGTTCAGCTGTTATTTTATGTTTTGGGGGACAGTAGACAGCAGCTAATGTAATGTTTCCATGGGTATAGTTAATGGTAACGGCAGCAGCTTGGATATGTGCTTCAGTGACAATGCTATGAAGGGAGTGTTTAATATCTTGTTTAATTATTATTGCTGCCCCACCACGGGCGTTACCGGATGGATGTTTAGAATCATAGATATTATAGTGGGGAATTTTAATATAATTTTTTACTGTGAGGTGAGTTTCCGCAATGAGCATTACGTCAATTTTATTTAGGTTCAGGAATACTTTTAACTCTTGTATTCTTTGCTGTAGCCCGTTAGCGTTCCAAACTGCTATTTTCATTTTTTGTTATTGTTATTAAGCACGCGTGTGAGGAGTTCTATCATTGTATTAATTTGTTGTGATTGTTGACTTAGGAGTTTGGTTTGTTCGAGAAGCATAGTCGTTATGAGCTCGGTATTTCTAGATGATTGTAGTAATAAGAGTTTTATATCTGATATGTCGGTCCCCGGTTCATGAGTTTGTGTACTGGGAATTGTGTTATTTTGAATTCCTTGAGTTCGTGTTGCTTGCGCGTAGGTCTTTGTGAACGTGCTATGACATCCTGAGGCGGTATAGTCATTATCAGTGACAGTTTGAGTGGGAGGTTTTGAATTTTCAAAGGCCGTTCTAATTCTGAGTTTGGGATGTAATTTTTGTTGCAACTGTTTCTTTACTATACATCCTTTGTAATTAGCAGGATGATTTCCTTGGCAATTGAAGCATTTAACATTTTCTATTTTCCCTGCGAATGGACAGTCTGTAGTCAGGTGTTTACCCGCACATTTGACGCATGCTGGTATTCTGTTACAGTAATTTCTAGTATGACCATAAGCTTGGCAGCGTAAACATTGTGGTATATCTCTTTTTGCTCTGGGAGGTTCGAAAGATACTATGGTGTTGAGTAATTTATCAATTTTGTAAATTTCTTTATTATTATTTTTGGGTTCGAGTTCGATAAAGAAAAGCGGTAGCGGTTTTTTTGTGTCATGCTTTACTATATTATTTATTTGTCTTACCTGGTGATTGAGTTCTTTTAATTCGGTAATGATTGAGTCCATGTTTGCTTTGGGATGCATACCTCTTAATACTACTTTATAACTTCTTCAACAGAAATAAGAATAGCAATAATAGAATGAGGATAATAATGACAATTATAGCATAATGAATAATAGTAGTAGGGATAATAATAATAGTAATAATGACAATATCAATAGTAATAAAGATAGTTATAATGGAATGAGGATAATCATAACAGTGTCATCGATAATAATAACAAAAATACCGATAATATTAACAGAAATAAGGATAGTAATAATAGAATGAGGATAATAATAACAGTTATAGCCATATGAATAATAGTAGTAGAGATAATAATAATAGTAATAACGACAATATCAATAGTAATAAAGATAGTAATAATGGAATGAGGATAATGATAACAGTGTAAGCGATAATAATAACAAAAATACCGATAATATCAACAGATATAAGGATAATAATAATAGAATGAGGATAATAATAACAGTTATGGCATAATGAATAATAGTAGTGGGGATAATAGTAATAGTAATAATGACAATATCAATAGCAATAAAGATAGTTATAATGGAATGAGCATAATGATAACGGTGTCAGCGATAATAATAACAAAAATACCTATAATATCAACAGAAATAAGGATAGCAATAATAGCATTGAGATAATAATAACAGTTGCAGTGATATGAATAATAGTAGTAGGGATAATAATAATCATAATAACGATAATATCTAGAGTAATAAAGATAGAAATAATGGAATGAGGATAAGAACAAGAGTCTCCGCGATAATAAAAAGAGAAATAACGATAACATCAACGGAAATAAGAATAGTAATAATAGGATGAGGATAATAATAACAGTTATAGCCATATGAATAATAGTAGCGGGGATAATAATAATAGTAATAACGACAATATCAATAGTAATAAAGATAGTTATAATGGAATGAGGATAGTGATAACAGTGTCAGCGGTCATAATAACAAAACAACCGATAATATCAACAGAAATAAGGATAGCAATAATAGAATGAGGATAATAATAGCAGTTATAGCATAATGAATAATAGTAGTAGGGATAATAATAAAATTAATAACGACAATACCAATAGTAATAAAGATAGTAATAATGGAATGACGATAATCATAACAGGCTCAGCGGTAATAATAAGAGAAATAACGATAATATCAACAGAAGTAAGGATAGCAATAATAGAATGAGGATAATAATAACAGTTATAGCATAATGAATAATAGTACTAGGGATAATAATAATAGTAATAATGACAATATCAATAGTAATAAGGATAGTTATAATGGAATGAGTATAATGAAAGCAGTGTCAGCGACAATAATAACAAAAATACCGATAATATTAACAGAAATAAGGATAGTAATAATAGAATGAGGATAATAATAACAGTTGCAGTGATATGAATAATATTAGTAGGGATAATAATAATCATAATAACGATAATATCTAGAGTAATAAAGATAGTAATAATGGAATGAGGATAATCATAACAGGCTCAGCGATAATAATAAGAGAAACAACGATAATATCAACAGAAATAAGGATAGTAATAATAGAATGAGGATAATAGTAACAGTTACAGCTATATGAATAATGGTATTAGGAATAATAATGATAGTAATAACGACAATATCAATAGTAATAAGGAAAGTTATAATGGAATGAGGATAGTGATAACAGTGTCAGCGATAATAATAACAAAAATACCGATAATATCAACAGAAATAAGGATAGCAATAATAGAATGAGGATACTAATAACAGTTATAGCATGATGAATAATAGTAGGAGGGATAATAATAATAGTAATAACGACAATATCAATAGTAGTAAAGATAGTAAAAATGGAATGAGGACAATAATAACAGTCTCACCGATAATAAAAGAGAAACAACGATAATATTAACAGAAATAAGGATAGCAATAATAGAATGAGGATAATAATAACCTGTTATAGCCATATGAATAATAGTAGTAGGGATAATAATAATAGTAAGAACGACAATATCAATAGTAATAAAGATAGTAACAATGGAATGAGGATAATAATAACAGTCTCACCGATAATAAAAGAGAAACAACGATAATATCAACAGAAATAAGGATAGCAATAATAGAATGAGGATAATAATAACAGTTATAGCATAATGAATAATAGTAGTAAGGATAATAATAATAGTAATAGCGACAGTATCAATAGTAATAAAGATAGTAATAATGGAATGAGGATAATGATAACAGTGTCAGCGATAATAATAACAAAAATACCGATAATATCAACAGAAATAAGGATAGTAATAATAGAATGAGGATAATAATAACTGTTATAGCCATATGAATAATAGTAGTAGGGATAATAATAATAGTAAGAACGACAATATCAATAGTAATAAAGATAGTAACAATGGAATGAGGATAATAATAACAGTCTCACCGATAATAAAAGAGAAACAACGATAATATCAACAGAAATAAGGATAGCAATAATAGAATGAGGATAATAATAACAGTTATAGCCATTTGAATAATAGTAGCGGGGATAATAATAATAGTAATAACGACAATATCAATAGTAATAAGGATAGTTAGAATGGAATGAGGATAATGATAATAGTGTCAGCGATAATAATAACAAAAATACCGATAATATCAACAGAAATAAGGATAGCTATAATAGAATGAGGACAATAATAGCAGTTATAGCATAATGGATAATAGTATTAGAGATAATAATAATAGTAATAACGACAATATCAATAGTAATAAAGATAGTAATAATGGACTGAGGATAATAAGAAGAGTCTCCGCGATAATAATAAGAGAAATAACGATAATATCAACAGAAATATGGATAGTAATAATAGAATGAGGATAATAATAACAGTTATAGCCATATGAATAATAGTAGTAGGGATAATAATAATACTAATAACGGCAATATCAATAGTATTAAAGATAGTAATAATGGAATGAGCATAATCATAACAGGCTCAGCGATAATAATAAGAGAAATAACGATAATATCAACAGAAATAAGGATAGTAATAATAGAATGAGGATAATAATAACAGTTATAGCATAATGAATAATAGTAGTAGGGATAATAATAATAGTAATAGCGACAGTATCAATAGTAATAAAGATAGCAATAATGGAATGAGGATAATGATAACAGTGTCAGCGATAATAATAACAAAAATACCGATAATATCAACAGAAATAAGGATAGTAATAATAGAATGAGGACAATAATAGCAGTTATAGCATAATGGATAATAGTAGTAGAGATAATAATAATAGTAATAACGACAATATCAATAGTAATAAAGATAGTAATAATGGACTGAGGATAATAAGAAGAGTCTCCGCGATAATAATAAGAGAAATAACGATAATATCAACAGAAATATGGATAGTAATAATAGAATGAGGATAATAATAACAGTTATAGCCATATGAATAATAGTAGTAGGGATAATAATAATACTAATAACGGCAATATCAATAGTATTAAAGATAGTAATAATGGAATGAGCATAATCATAACAGGCTCAGCGATAATAATAAGAGAAATAACGATAATATCAACAGAAATAAGGATAGTAATAATAGAATGAGGATAATAATAACAGTTATAGTGATATGAATAATAGTAGCGGGGATAATAGTAATAGTAATAAGGACAATATGAATAGTAATAAAGGTAGAACTAATGGAATAAGGATAATCACAACAGGGTCAGCGATAATAATAAGAGAAATAACGATAATATCAACAGAAGTAAGGATAGCAATAATAGAATGAGGATAATAATAACAGTTACAGCATAATGAATAATAGTACTAGGGATAATAATAATAGTAATAATGACAATATCAATAGTAATAAGGATAGTTATAATGGAATGAGTATAATGAAAGCAGTGTCAGCGACAATAATAACAAAAATACCGATAATATTAACAGAAATAAGGATAGTAATAATAGAATGAGGATAATAATAACAGTTATAGTGATACGAATAATAGTAGAGGGGATAATAATAATAGTAATAAGGACAATATGAATGGTAATAAAGGTAGTACTAATGGAATAAGGATAATCACAACAGGGTCAGCGTTAATAATAAGAGAAATAACGATAATATCAACAGAAATAAGAATAGTAATAATAGGATGAGGATAATAATAACAGTTATAGCCATATGAATAATAGTAGTGGGGATAATAATAATAGTAATAACGACAATATCAATAGTAATAAACATAGTAATAATGGAATGAGGATAATAACAAGAATCACCGCGATAATAATAGGAGAAATAACGATAGCAATAATAGAATGAGGATAATAATAACAGTTATAGCATAATGAATAATAGTAGTAGGGATAATAATAATAGTGATAACGACAATATCAGTAGTAATAAAGATAGTAATAATGGAATGACGACAATCATAACAGGCTCAGCGATAATAATAAGAGAAACAACGATAATATCAACAGAAATATGGATAGTAATAATAGAATGAGGATAACAATAACAGTTATAGCATAATGAATAATAGTAGTAGGGATAATAATAATAGTAATAACGACAATATCAATAGTAATAAAGATAGTTAGAATGGAATGAGGATAATGATAATAGTGTCAGCGATAATAATAACAAAAATACCGATAATATCAACAGAAATAAGGATAGCAATAATAGAATGAGGACAATAATAGCAGTTATAGCATAATGAATAATAGTAGTAGAGATAATAATAATAGTAATAACGACAATATCAATAGTAATAAAGATAGTAATAATGGTATGAGGATAATCATAACAGTGTCATCGATAATAATAACAAAAATACCGATAATATTAACAGAAATAAGGATAGTAATAATGGAATGAGGATAAGAACAAGAGTCTCCGCGATAATAAAAAGAGAAATAACGATAATATCAACAGAAATAAGAATAGTAATATTAGAATGAGGATAATGATGCCAGTGTCAGCGATAATAATAACAAAAATACCGATAATATTAACAGAAATAAGGATAGTAATAATAGAATGAGGATAATAATAACAGCTATAGTGATATGAATAATAGTAGCGGGGATAATAATAACAGTAATAACGACAATATCAATAGTAATAAAGATAGTAATAATGGAATGAGGATAATAACAAGAGTCTCCGCGATAATAATAAGAGAAATAACGATAGCAATAATAGAATGAGGATAATAATAACAGTTAGCGCATGATGAATAATAGTAGTAGGGATAATAATAACGGTAATAACCACAATATCAATAGTAATAAAGATAGTAATAATGGAATGAGGACAATCATAACAGGCTCAGCGATAATAATAAGAGAAATAACGATAATATCAACAGAAATAAGGATAGTAATAATAGAATGAGGATAATAATAATAGCTATAGTGATATGAATAATAGTAGCGGGGATAATAATAATAGTAATAACGACAATACCAATAGTAATAAAGATAGTAATAATGGAATGAGGATAATCATAACAGGCTAAGCGATAATACTAAGAGAAATAACGATAATATCAACAGAAATAAGGATAGCAATAATAGAATGAGGATAATAATAACAATTATAGCATAATGAATAATAGTAGTAGGGATAATAATAATAGTAATAATGACAATATCAATAGTAATAAAGATAGTTATAATGGAATGAGCATAATGATAACAGTCTCAGCGATAATAATAACAAAAATACCTATAATATCAACAGAAATAAGGATAGCAATAATAGCATTGAGATAATAATAACAGTTGCAGTGATATGAATAATATTAGTAGGGATAATAATAATGATAATAACGATAATATCTAGAGGAATACAGATAGTAATAACGGAATGAGGATAATAACAAGAGTCTCCGCGATAATAATAAGAGAAATAACGATAATATCAACAGAAATAAGGATAGTAATAATAGAATGAGGATAATAATAACAATTATAGGATAATGAATAATAGTAGCAGGGATAATAATAATAGTAATAACGACAATATCAAGAGTAATAAAGATAGTAATAATGGAATGAGGATAATCATAACAGGCTCAGCGATAATAATAAGAGAAACAACGATAATATCAACAGAAATAAGGATAGTAATAATAGAATGAGGATAATAGTAACAGTTACAGCTATATGAATAATGGTATTAGGAATAATAATGATAGTAATAACGACAATATCAATAGTAATAAAGAAAGTTATAATGGAATGAGGATAGTGATAACAGTGTCAGCGATAATAATAACAAAAATACCGATAATATCAACAGAAATAAGGATAGCAATAATAGAATGAGGATAATAATAACAGTTATAGCATGATGAATAATAGTAGGAGGGATAATAATAATAGTAATAACGACAATATCAATAGTAGTAAAGATAGTAAAAATGGAATGACGACAATCATAACGGTCTCAACGATAATAATAAGAGAAATAACGATAATAATAACAGTTGCAGCGATATGAATAATAGTAGTAGGTATAATAATAATCATAATAACGATAATATCTAGAGTAATAAAGATAGTAATAATGGAATGAGGATAATAATAACAGTCTCACCGATAATAAAAGAGAAACAACGATAATATCAACAGAAACAAGGATAGCAATAATAGAATGAGGATAATAATAACCTGTTATAGCCATATGAATAATAGTAGTAGGGATAATAATAATAGTAAGAGCGACAATATAAATAGTAATAAAGATAGTAACAATGGAATGAGGATAATAATAACAGTCTCACCGATAATAAAAGAGAAACAACGATAATATCAACAGAAATAAGGATAGCAATAATAGAATGAGGATAATAATAACAGTTATAGCATAATGAATAATAGTAGTAAGGATAATAATAATAGTAATAGCGACAGTATCAATAGTAATAAAGATAGTAATAATGAAATGAGGATAATGATAACAGTGTCAGCGATAATAATAACAAAAATACCGATAATATCAACAGAAATAAGGATAGTAATAATAGAATGAGGATAATAATAACTGTTATAGCCATATGAATAATAGTAGTAGGGATAATAATAATAGTAAGAACGACAATATCAATAGTAATAAAGATAGTAACAATGGAATGAGGATAATAATAACAGTCTCACCGATAATAAAAGAGAAACAACGATAATATCAACAGAAATAAGGATAGCAATAATAGAATGAGGATAATAATAACAGTTATAGCCATTTGAATAATAGTAGCGGGGATAATAATAATAGTAATAACGACAATATCAATAGTAATAAGGATAGTTAGAATGGAATGAGGATAATGATAATAGTGTCAGCGAAAATAATAACAAAAATACCGATAATATCAACAGAAATAAGGATAGCCATAATAGAATGAGGACAATAATAGCAGTTATAGCATAATGGATAATAGTAGTAGAGATAATAATAATAGTAATAACGACAATATCAATAGTAATAAAGATAGTAATAATGGACTGAGGATAATAAGAAGAGTCTCCGCGATAATAATAAGAGAAATAACGATAATATCAACAGAAATATGGATAGTAATAATAGAATGAGGATAATAATAACAGTTATAGCCATATGAATAATAGTAGTAGGGATAATAATAATACTAATAACGGCAATATCAATAGTATTAAAGATAGTAATAATGGAATGAGCATAATCATAACAGGCTCAGCGATAATAATAAGAGAAATAACGATAATATCAACAGAAATAAGGATAGTAATAATAGAATGAGGATAATAATAACAGTTACAGCATAATGAATAATTGTAGTAGGGATAATAATAATAGTAATAACGACAGTATCAATAGTAATAAAGATAGTAGTAATGGAATGAGGATATTGATAACAGTGTCAGCGATAATAATAACAAAAATACCGATAATATCAACAGAAATAAGGATAGCAATAATAGAATGAGGATAATAATAGCAGTTATAGCATAATGAATAATAGTAGTAGGGATAAGAATAATAGTAATAACGACAATATCAATAGTAATAAAGATAGTTAGAATGGAATGAGGATAATGATAACAGTGTCAGCGATAATAATAACAAAAATACCGATAATATCAACAGAAATAAGGATAGCAATAATAGAACGGGGACAATAATAGCAGTTATAGCATAATGAATAATAGTAGTAGGGATAATAATAATAGTAGTAACGACAATATCAATAGTAATAAAGATAGTAATAATGGAATGAGGATAATAAGAAGAGTCTCCGCGGTAATAATAAGAGAAATAACGATAATATCAACCGAAATAAGGATAGTAATAATAGAATGAGGATAATAATAACAGTTATAGCATAATGAATAATTGTAGTAGGGATAATAATAATAGTAATAACCACAATATCAATAGTAATAAAGATAGTAATAATGGAATGAGGACAATCATAACAGGCTCAGCGATAATAATAAGAGAAATAACGATAATATCAACAGAAATAAGGATAGTAATAATAGAATGAGGATAATAATAACAGTTATAGCCATATGAATAATTGTAGCATGGATAATAAAAATAGTAATAACGACAATATCAATAGTAACAAAGATAGTAATAATGGAATGAGGATAATCATAACAGGCTCAGCGATAATAATAAGAGAAATAACGATAATATCAACAGAGATAAGGATAGTAAAAATAGAATTGAGATAATAATTACAGTTGCAGTGATATGAATAATAGTAGTAGGGATAATAATAATCATAATAACGATAATATCTAGAGTAATAAAGATAGTAATAATGGAATGAGGATAAGAACAAGAGTCTCCGCGGCAATAACAAGAGAAATACCTATAATATCAACAGAAATAAGGATAGTAATAACAGAATGAGGATAATAATAACAGTTATAGCGATATGAATAATAGTAGTAGGAATAACAATAATAGTAATGACGACAATATCAAGAGTAATAAAGATAGTAATAATGGAATGAGGATAATAATAACAATTATAGCGTAATGAATAATAGTAGTAGGGATAATAATAATAGTAATAATGACAATATCAATTGTAATAAAGATAGTTATAATGGAATGAGGATAATCATAACAGTGTCATCGATAATAATAACAAAAATACCGATAATATCAACAGAAATAAGGATAGTAATAATAGAATGAGGATAATAATAACAGTTATAGCCATATGAATAATAGTAGTAGGGATAATAATAATAGTAAGAACGACAATATCAATAGTAATAAAGATAGTAACAATGGAATGAGGATAATAATAACAGTCTCACCGATAATAAAAGAGAAACAACGATAATATCAACAGAAATAAGGATAGCAATAATAGAATGAGGATAATAATAACAGTTATAGCCATTTGAATAATAGTAGCGGGGATAATAATAATAGTAATAACGACAATATCAATAGTAATAAAGATAATTAGAATGGAATGAGGATAATGATAATAGTGTCAGCGATAATAATAACAAAAATACCGATAATATCAACAGAAATAAGGATAGCTATAATAGAATGAGGACAATAATAGCAGTTATAGCATAATGGATAATAGTAGTAGAGATAATAATAATAGTAATAACGACAATATCAATAGTAATAAAGATAGTAATAATGGACTGAGGATAATAAGAAGAGTCTCCGCGATAATAATAAGAGAAATAACGATAATATCAACAGAAATATGGGTAGTAATAATAGAATGAGGATAATAATAACAGTTATAGCCATATGAATAATAGTAGTAGGGATAATAATAATACTAATAACGGCAATATCAATAGTATTAAAGATAGTAATAATGGAATGAGCATAATCATAACAGGCTCAGCGATAATAATAAGAGAAATAACGATAATATCAACAGAAATAAGGATAGTAATAATAGAATGAGGATAATAATAACAGTTACAGCATAATGAATAATTGTAGTAGGGATAATAATAATAGTAATAACGACAGTATCAATAGTAATAAAGATAGTAGTAATGGAATGAGGATATTGATAACAGAGTCAGCGATAATAATAACAAAAATACCGATAATATCAACAGAAATAAGGATAGCAATAATAGAAAGAGGATAATAATAGCAGTTATAGCATAATGAATAATAGTAGTAGGGATAAGAATAATAGTAATAACGACAATATCAATAGTAATAAAGATAGTTAGAATGGAATGAGGATAATGATAACAGTGTCAGCGATAATAATAACAAAAATACCGATAATATCAACAGAAATAAGGATAGCAATAATAGAACGAGGACAATAATAGCAGTTATAGCATAATGAATAATAGTAGTAGGGATAATAATAATAGTAATAACGACAATATCAATAGTAATAAAGATAGTAATAATGGAATGAGGATAATAAGAAGAGTCTCCGCGGTAATAATAAGAGAAATAACGATAATATCAACCGAAATAAGGATAGTAATAATAGAATGAGGATAATAATAACAGTTATAGCATAATGAATAATTGTAGTAGGGATAATAATAATAGTAATAACCACAATATCAATAGTAATAAAGATAGTAATAATGGAATGAGGACAATCATAACAGGCTCAGCGATAATAATAAGAGAAATAACGATAATATCAACAGAAATAAGGATAGTAATAATAGAATGAGGATAATAATAACAGTTATAGCCATATGAATAATTGTAGCATGGATAATAAAAATAGTAATAACGACAATATCAATAGTAACAAAGATAGTAATAATGGAATGAGGATAATAAGAAGAGTCTCCGCGGTAATAATAAGAGAAATAACGATAATATCAACAGAAATAAGGATAGTAATAATAGAATGAGGATAATAATAACAGTTATAGCATAATGAATAATTGTAGTAGGGATAATAATAATATTAATATCGACAATATCAATAGTAATAAAGATAGTTATAATGGAATGAGGATAATAACAAGAGTCTCCGCGATAATAATAAGAGAAATAACGATAATATCAACAGAAAGAAGGATAGTAATAATAGAATGAGGATAATAGTAACAGTTGCAGATATATGAATAATGGTAGTAGGAATAATAATAATCGTAATAACGACAATATCAATAGTAATAAAGATAGTTAGAATGGAATGAGGATAATGATAACAGTGTCAGCGATAATAATAACAAAAATACCGATAATATCAACAGAAATAAGGATAGCAATAATAGAACGAGGACAATAATAGCAGTTATAGCATAATGAATAATAGTAGTAGGGATAAGAATAATAGTAATAACGACAATATCAATAGTAATAAAGATAGTTAGAATGGAATGAGGATAATGATAACAGTGTCAGCGATAATAATAACAAAAATACCGATAATATCAACAGAAATAAGGATAGCAATAATAGAACGAGGACAATAATAGCAGTTATAGCATAATGAATAATAGTAGTAGGGATAATAATAATAGTAATAACGACAATATCAATAGTAATAAAGATAGTAATAATGGAATGAGGATAATAAGATGAGTCTCCGCGGTAATAATAAGAGAAATAGCGATAATATCAACAGAAATACGGATAGTAATAATAGAATGACGATAATAATAACAGTTATAGCCATATGAATAATAGTAGTAGGGATAATAATAATAGTAATAACGGCAATATCAATAGTATTAAAGATAGTAATAATGGAATGAGCATAATCATAACAGGCTCAGCGATAATAATAAGAGAAATAACGATAATATCAACAGAAATAAGGATAGTAATAATAGAATGAGGATAATAATAACAGTTATAGCGATATGAATAATAGTACCAGCGATAATAATAATAGTAATAACGACAATATCAATAGTAATAAAGACGGTAATAATGGAATGAGCATAATAAGAAGAGTCTCCGCGATAATAATAAGAGAAATAACGATAGCAATAATAGAATGAGGATAATAATAACAGTTAGCGCATGATGAATAATAGTAGTCGGGATAATAATAATGGTAATAACCACAATATCAATAGTAATAAAGATAATTAGAATGGAATGAGGATAATGATAATAGTGTCAGCGATAATAATAACAAAAATACCGATAATATCAACAGAAATAAGGATAGCTATAATAGAATGAGGACAATAATAGCAGTTATAGCATAATGGATAATAGTAGTAGAGATAATAATAATAGTAATAACGACAATATCAATAGTAATAAAGATAGTAAAAATGGACTGAGGATAATAACAAGAGTCTCCGCGATAATAATAAGAGAAATAACGATAATATCAACAGAAATAAGGACAGTAATAATAGAATGAGGGTAATAATAACAGTTATAGCCATATGAATAATAGTAGTAGGGATAATAATAATAGTAATAACGACAATATCAATAGTAATAAAGGTAGGACTAATGGAATGAGGATAATCATAACAGGCTCAGCGATAATAATAAGAGAAATAACGATAATATCAACAGAAAGAAGGATAGTAATAATAGAATGAGGATAATAGTAACAGTTGCAGATATATGAATAATGGTAGTAGGAATAATAATAATCGTAATAACGACAATATCAATAGTAATAAAGATAGTTATAATGGAATGAGGATAGTGATAACAGTGTCAGCGATAATAATAACAAAAATACCGATAATATCAACAGAAATAAGGATAGCAATAATAGAATGAGGATAATAATAGCAGTTATAGCATAAGGAATAATAGTAGTAGGGATAAGAATAATAGTAATAACGACAATATCAATAGTAATAAAGATAGTTAGAATGGAATGAGGATAATGATAACAGTGTCAGCGATAATAATAACAAAAATACCGATAATATCAACAGAAATAAGGATAGCAATAATAGAACGAGGACAATAATAGCAGTTATAGCATAATGAATAATAGTAGTAGGGATAATAATAATAGTAATAACGACAATATCAATAGTAATAAAGATAGTAATAATGGAATGAGGATAATAAGAAGAGTCTCCGCGGTAATAATAAGAGAAATAACGATAATATCAACAGAAATAAGGATAGTAATAATAGAATGAGGATAATAATAACAGTTATAGCATAATGAATAATTGTAGTAGGGATAATAATAATATTAATATCGACAATATCAATAGTAATAAAGATAGTAATAATGGAATGAGGATAATAACAAGAGTCTCCGCGATAATAATAAGAGAAATAACGATAATATCAACAGAAATAAGGATAGTAATAATAGAATGAGGGTAATAATAACAGTTATAGCCATATGAATAATAGTAGTAGGGATAATAATAATAGTAATAACGACAATATCAATAGTAATAAAGGTAGGACTAATGGAATGAGGATAATCATAACAGGCTCAGCGATAATAATAAGAGAAATAACGATAATATCAACAGAGATAAGGATAGTAAAAATAGAATTGAGATAATAATTACAGTTGCAGTGATATGAATAATAGTAGTAGGGATAATAATAATCATAATAACAATAATATCTAGAGTAATAAAGATAGTAATAATGGAATGAGGATAAGAACAAGAGTCTCCGCGGCAATAACAAGAGAAATACCTATAATATCAACAGAAATAAGGATAGTAATAACAGAATGAGGATAATAATAACAGTTATAGCGATATGAATAATAGTAGTAGGGATAACAATAATAGAAATGACGACAATATCAAGAGTAATAAAGATAGTAATAATGGAATGAGGATAATAATAACAATTATAGCGTAATGAATAATAGTAGTAGGGATAATAATAATAGTAATAATGACAATATCAATAGTAATAAAGATAGTTATAATGGAATGAGGATAATCATAACAGTGTCATCGATAATAATAACAAAAATACCGATAATATCAACAGAAATAAGGATAGTAATAATAGAATGAGGATAATAATAACAGTTATAGCCATATGAATAATAGTAGTAGGGATAATAATAATAGTAAGAACGACAATATCAATAGTAATAAAGATAGTAACAATGGAATGAGGATAATAATAACAGTCTCACCGATAATAAAAGAGAAACAACGATAATATCAACAGAAATAAGGATAGCAATAATAGAATGAGGATAATAATAACAGTTATAGCCATTTGAATAATAGTAGCGGGGATAATAATAATAGTAATAACGACAATATCAATAGTAATAAAGATAATTAGAATGGAATGAGGATAATGATAATAGTGTCAGCGATAATAATAACAAAAATACCGATAATATCAACAGAAATAAGGATAGCTATAATAGAATGAGGACAATAATAGCAGTTATAGCATAATGGATAATAGTAGTAGAGATAATAATAATAGTAATAACGACAATATCAATAGTAATAAAGATAGTAATAATGGACTGAGGATAATAAGAAGAGTCTCCGCGATAATAATAAGAGAAATAACGATAATATCAACAGAAATATGGATAGTAATAATAGAATGAGGATAATAATAACAGTTATAGCCATATGAATAATAGTAGTAGGGATAATAATAATACTAATAACGGCAATATCAATAGTATTAAAGATAGTAATAATGGAATGAGCATAATCATAACAGGCTCAGCGATAATAATAAGAGAAATAACGATAATATCAACAGAAATAAGGATAGTAATAATAGAATGAGGATAATAATAACAGTTACAGCATAATGAATAATTGTAGTAGGGATAATAATAATAGTAATAACGACAGTATCAATAGTAATAAAGATAGTAGTAATGGAATGAGGATATTGATAACAGTGTCAGCGATAATAATAACAAAAATACCGATAATATCAACAGAAATAAGGATAGCAATAATAGAATGAGGATAATAATAGCAGTTATAGCATAATGAATAATAGTAGTAGGGATAAGAATAATAGTAATAACGACAATATCAATAGTAATAAAGATAGTTAGAATGGAATGAGGATAATGATAACAGTGTCAGCGATAATAATAACAAAAGTACCGATAATATCAACAGAAATAAGGATAGCAATAATAGAACGAGGACAATAATAGCAGTTATAGCATAATGAATAATAGTAGTAGGGATAATAATAATAGTAATGACGACAATATCATTAGTAATAAAGATAGTAATAATGGAATGAGGATAATAACAAGAGTCTCCGCGATAATAATAAGAGAAATAACGATAATATCAACAGAAATAAGGATAGTAATAATAGAATGAGGGTAATAATAACAGTTATAGCCATATGAATAATAGTAGCAGGGATAATAATAATAGTAATAACGACAATATTAATAGTATTAAAGATACTAATAATGGAATGAGGATAATCATACTAGGCTCAGCGATAGTGAAAAGAGAAATAACGATAATATCAACAGAAATAAGGATAGTAATAATAGAATGAGGATAATAATAACAGTTATAGTGATATGAATAATAGTAGCGGGGATAATAGTAATAGTAATAAGGACAATATGAATAGTAATAAAGGTAGAACTAATGGAGTAAGGATAATCACAACAGGGTCAGCGATAATAATAAGAGAAATAACGATAATATCAACGGAAATAAGAATAGTAATAATAGGATGAGGATAATAATAACAGTTATAGCCATATGAATAATAGTAGCGGGGATAATAATAATAGTAATAACGACAATATCAATAGTAATAAAGATAGTTATAATGGAATGAGGATAGTGATAACAGTGTCAGCGGTCATAATAACAAAACAACCGATAATATCAACAGAAATAAGGATAGCAATAATAGAATGAGGATAATAATAGCAGTTATAGCATAATGAATAATAGTAGTAGGGATAATAATAAAATTAATAACGACAATACCAATAGTAATAAAGATAGTAATAATGGAATGACGATAATCATAACAGGCTCAGCGGTAATAATAAGAGAAATAACGATAATATCAACAGAAGTAAGGATAGCAATAATAGAATGAGGATAATAATAACAGTTATAGCATAATGAATAATAGTAGTAGGGATAATAATAATAGTAATAATGACAATATCAATAGTAATAAAGATAGTAACAATGGAATGAGGATAATAATAACAGTCTCACCGATAATAAAAGAGAAACAACGATAATATCAACAGAAATAAGGATAGCAATAATAGAATGAGGATAATAATAACAGTTATAGCCATATGAATAATAGTAGCGGGGATAATAATAATAGTAATAACGACAATATCAATAGTAATAAAGATAGTAATAATGGAATGAGGATAATAAGAAGAGTCTCCGCGGTAATAATAGGAGAAATAACGATAATATCAACCGAAATAAGGATAGTAATAATAGAATGAGGATAATAATAACAGTTATAGCCATATGAATAATAGTAGTAGGGATAATAATAATAGTAATAACGACAATATCAATAGTAATAAAGGTAGTACTAATGGAATGGCGATAATCATAACAGGCTCAGCGATAATAATACGAGAAATAACGATAATATCAACAGAAGTAAGGATAGCAATAATAGAATGAGGACAATAATAGCAGTTATAGCATAATAAATAATAGTAGTAGGGATAATAATAATAGTAATAACGACAGTATCAATAGTAATAAAGATAGTAGTAATGGAATGAGGATATTGATAACAGTGTCAGCGATAATAATAACAAAAATACCGATAATATCAACAGAAATAAGGATAGCAATAATAGAATGAGGATAATAATAACAGTTAAAGCATGATGAATAATAGTAGCGGGGATAATAATAATAGTAATGACGACAATATCATTAGTAATAAAGATAGTAATAATGGAATGAGGATAATAACAAGAGTCTCCGCGATAATAATAAGAGAAATAACGATAATATCAACAGAAATAAGGACAGTAATAATAGAATGAGGGTAATAATAACAGTTACAGCTATATGAATAATAGTAGTAGGGATAATAATAATAGTAATAACGACAATATCAATAGTAATAAAGGTAGGACTAATGGAATGAGGATAATCATAACAGGCTCAGCGATAATAATAAGAGAAATAACGATAATATCAACAGAAAGAAGGATAGTAATAATAGAATGAGGATAATAGTAACAGTTGCAGATATATGAATAATGGTAGTAGGAATAATAATAATCGTAATAACGACAATATCAATAGTAATAAAGATAGTTATAATGGAATGAGGATAGTGATAACAGCGTCAGCGGTAATAATAACAAAAATACCGATAATATCAACAGAAATAAGGATAGCAATAATAGAATGAGGATAATAATAGCAGTTATAGCATAATGAATAATAGTAGTAGGGATAAGAATAATAGTAATAACGACAATATCAATAGTAATAAAGATAGTTAGAATGGAATGAGGATAATGATAACAGTGTCAGCGATAATAATAACAAAAATACCGATAATATCAACAGAAATAAGGATAGCAATAATAGAACGAGGACAATAATAGCAGTTATAGCATAATGAATAATAGTAGTAGGGATAATAATAATAGTAATAACGACAATATCAATAGTAATAAAGATAGTAATAATGGAATGAGGATAATAAGAAGAGTCTCCGCGGTAATAATAAGAGAAATAACGATAATATCAACAGAAATAAGGATAGTAATAATAGAATGAGGATAATAATAACAGTTATAGCATAATGAATAATTGTAGTAGGGATAATAATAATATTAATATCGACAATATCAATAGTAATAAAGATAGTAATAATGGAATGAGGATAATAACAAGAGTCTCCGCGATAATAATAAGAGAAATAACGATAATATCAACAGAAATAAGGATAGTAATAATAGAATGAGGGTAATAATAACAGTTATAGCCATATGAATAATAGTAGTAGGGATAATAATAATAGTAATAACGACAATATCAATAGTAATAAAGGTAGGACTAATGGAATGAGGATAATCAAAACAGGCTCAGCGATAATAATAAGAGAAATAACGATAATATCAACAGAAAGAAGGATAGTAATAATAGAATGAGGATAATAGTAACAGTTGCAGATATATGAATAATGGTAGTAGGAATAATAATAATCGTAATAACGACAATATCAATAGTAATAAAGATAGTTATAATGGAATGAGGATAGTGATAACAGTGTCAGCGATAATAATAACAAAAATACCGATAATATCAACAGAAATAAGGATAGCAATAATAGAATGAGGATAATAATAGCAGTTATAGCATAATGAATAATAGTAGTAGGGATAAGAACAATAGTAATAACGACAATATCAATAGTAATAAAGATAGTTAGAATGGAATGAGGATAATGATAACAGTGTCAGCGATAATAATAACAAAAATACCGATAATATCAACAGAAATAAGGATAGCAATAATAGAACGAGGACAATAATAGCAGTTATAGCATAATGAATAATAGTAGTAGGGATAATAATAATAGTAATAACGACAATATCAATAGTAATAAAGATAGTAATAATGGAATGAGGATAATAAGAAGAGTCTCCGCGGTAATAATAAGAGAAATAACGATAATATCAACAGAAATACGGATAGTAATAATAGAATGACGATAATAATAACAGTTATAGCCATATGAATAATAGTAGTAGGGATAATAATAATAGTAATAACGGCAATATCAATAGTATTAAAGATAGTAATAATGGAATGAGCATAATCATAACAGCTCAGCGATAATAATAAGAGAAATAACGATAATATCAACAGAAATAAGGATAGTAATAATAGAATGAGGATAATAATAACAGTTATAGCGATATGAATAATAGTACCAGCGATAATAGTAATAGTAATAACGACAATATCAATAGTAATAAAGACGGTAATAATGGAATGAGCATAATAAGAAGAGTCTCCGCGATAATAATAAGAGAAATAACGATAGCAATAATAGAATGAGGATAATAATAACAGTTAGCGCATGATGAATAATAGTAGTCGGGATAATAATAATGGTAATAACCACAATATCAATAGTAATAAAGATAGTAATAATGGAATGAGGATAATCATAACAGGCTCAGCGATAATAATAAGAGAAATAACGATAATACCAACAGAAATGATGATAGTAATAATAGAATGAGGATAATAATAACAGCTATAGCGATATGAATAATAGTAGCGGGGATAATAATAATCATAATAACAATAGTATCTAGAGTAATAAAGATAGTAATAATG
>CAMAOD020000311.1:0-15996 GCA_945859595.2 Megachile willughbiella
AACTCCCATTTTTAACCTTATTCCTATTTTTATTATCGTATTAAATCTTACCTTTATCCTTATTACTATTATTATCATCGTAATAACTCTCATTTTTATCCTTATTACTATTATTATTATCGTAATAACTCTTATTTTTATCCTTATTTCTATTATTATTATCATTATAACCATTATTTTCAGCCTTATTCCTATTTTTATTATGTAATAACTCTTATTTTTATACTTATTTCTATTATTATTATCATTATAACCATTATTTTTATCCTTATTAATATTATTATTATCGTAATAACTCTTATTTTTATCCTTATTTCTATTATTATTATCATTATAACCATTATTTTCAGCCTTATTCCTATTTTTATTATGTAATAACTCTTATTTTTATACTTATTTCTATTATTATTATCTATATAACCATTATTTTTATCCTTATTACTATTATTATTATCGTAATAACTATTATTTTCAGCCTTATCACTGTTCTGATTATATAAATAACTCCCATTTTTAACCTTATTCCTATTTTTATTATCGTATTAAATCTTACTTTTATCCTTATTACTATTATTATCATCGTAATAACTCTCATTTTTATCTTTATTACTATTATTATTATCGTAATAACTCTTATTTTTATCCTTATTTCTATTATTATTATCATTATAACCATTATTTTCAGCCTTATTCCTATTTTTATTATGTAATAACTCTTATTTTTATACTTATTTCTATTATTATTATCATTATAACCATTATTTTTATCCTTATTAATATTATTATTATCGTAATAACTCTTATTTTTATCCTTATTTCTATTATTATTATCATTATAACTATTATTTTCAGCCATATTCCTATTTTTATTATGTAATAACTCTTATTTTTATCCTTATTTCTATTATTATTATCATTATAACTTTTATTTTTATCCTTATTACTATTATTATTATGTAATAACTCTTATTTTTATCCTTATTACTATTATTATTATCGTAATAACTCTTATGTTTATCCTTATTACAATTATTATCATCGTAATAACTCTCATTTTTATCCTTATTACTATTATTATTATCGTAATAACTCTTATTTTTAACCTTATTCCTATTTTTATTATCGTATTAACTCTTACTTTTATCCTTATTACTATTATTATTATCGTAATAACTCATATTTTTATCCTTATTACTATTATTATTATCGTAATAACTCTTATTTTTATCCTTATTTCTATTATTATTATCATTATAACCATTATTTTCAGCCTTATTCCTATTTTTATTATGTAATAACTCTTATTTTTATCCTTACTACTATTATTATTATCGTAGTAACTCTTATTTTTATCCTTATTTCTATTATTATTGTCTTTATAACTATTACTTTCAGCCATATTCCTATTTTTATTATGTAATAACTCTTATTTTTATCCTTATTACTATTATTATTATCGTAATAACTCTTATTTTTAACCTTATTCCTATTTTTATTATCGTATTAACTCTTACTTTTATCCTTATTACTATTATTATTATCGTAATAACTCTTATTTTAATCCTTATTTCTATTATTATTGTCATTATAACTATTACTTTCAGCCATATTCCTATTTTTATTATGTAATAACTCTTATTTTTATCCTTATTACTATTATTATTATCGTAATAACTCTTATTTTTAACCTTATTCCTATTTTTATTATCGTATTAACTCTTACTTTTATCCTTATTAATATTATTATTATCGTAATAACTCTTATTTTTATCCTTATTTCTATTATTATTATCATTATAACCATTATTTTCAGCCTTATTCCTATTTTTATTATGTAATAACTCTTATTTTTATCCTTATTTCTATTATTATTATCTATATAACCATTATTTTTATCCTTATTACTATTATTATTATCGTAATAACTATTATTTTCAGCCTTATCACTGTTCTGATTATATAAATAACTCCCATTTTTAACCTTATTCCTATTTTTATTATCGTATTAAATCTTACCTTTATCCTTATTACTATTATTATCATCGTAATAACTCTCATTTTTATCCTTATTACTATTATTATTATCGTAATAACTCTTATTTTTATCCTTATTTCTATTATTATTATCATTATAACCATTATTTTCAGCCTTATTCCTATTTTTATTATGTAATAACTCTTATTTTTATACTTATTTCTATTATTATTATCATTATAACCATTATTTTTATCCTTATTAATATTATTATTATCGTAATAACTCTTATTTTTATCCTTATTTCTATTATTATTATCATTATAACCATTATTTTCAGCCTTATTCCTATTTTTATTATGTAATAACTCTTATTTTTATCCTTATTTCTATTATTATTATCTATATAACCATTATTTTTATCCTTATTACTATTATTATTATCGTAATAACTATTATTTTCAGCCTTATCACTGTTCTGATTATATAAATAACTCCCATTTTTAACCTTATTCCTATTTTTATTATCGTATTAAATCTTACTTTTATCCTTATTACTATTATTATCATCGTAATAACTCTCATTTTTATCCTTTTACTATTATTATTATCGTAATAACTCTTATTTTTATCCTTATTTCTATTATTATTATCATTATAACCATTATTTTCAGCCTTATTCCTATTTTTATTATGTAATAACTCTTATTTTTATCCTTACTACTATTATTATTATCGTAGTAACTCTTATTTTTATCCTTATTTCTATTATTATTGTCATTATAACTATTACTTTCAGCCTTATTCCTATTTTTATTATGTAATAACTCTTATTTTTATCCTTACTACTATTATTATTATCGTAGTAACTCTTATTTTTATCCTTATTTCTATTATTATTGTCATTATAACTATTACTTTCAGCCATATTCCTATTTTTATTATGTAATAACTCTTATTTTTATCCTTATTACTATTATTATTATCGTAATAACTCTTATTTTTATCCTTATTTCTATTATTATTATCATTATAACCATTATTTTCAGCCTTATTCCTATTTTTATTATGTAATAACTCTTATTTTTATCCTTACTACTATTATTATTATCGTAGTAACTCTTATTTTTATCCTTATTTCTATTATTATTGTCATTATAACTATTACTTTCAGCCATATTCCTATTTTTATTATGTAATAACTCTTATTTTTAACCTTATTCCTATTTTTATTATCGCATTAACTCTTACTTTTATCCTTATTAATATTATTATTATCGTAATAACTCTTATTTTTATCCTTATTTCTATTATTATTATCATTATAACCATTATTTTCAGCCTTATTCCTATTTTTATTATGTAATACCTCTTATTTTTATCCTTATTTCTATTATTATTATCTATATAACCATTATTTTTATCCTTATTACTATTATTATTATCGCAATAACTATCATTTTCAGCCTTATCACTGTTCTGATTATATAAATAACTCTCATTTTTAACCTTATTCCTATTTTTATTATCGTATTAAATCTTACCTTTATCCTTATTACTATTATTATTATCGTAATAACTCTTATTTTTATCCTTATTTCTTTTATTATTGTCATTATAACTATTACTTTCAGCCATATTCCTATTTTTATTATGTAATAACTCTTATTTTTATCCTTATTACTATTATTATTATCGTAATAACTCTTATTTTTAACCTTATTCCTATTTTTATTATCGTATTAACTCTTACTTTTATCCTTATTAATATTATTATTATCGTAATAACTCTTATTTTTATCCTTATTACTATTATTATTATCGTAATAACTCTTATTTTTATCCTTATTTCTATTATTATTATCATTATAACCATTATTTTCAGCCTTATTCCTATTTTTATTATGTAATAACTCTTATTTTTATCCTTACTACTATTATTATTATCGTAGTAACTCTTATTTTTATCCTTATTTCTATTATTATTGTCTTTATAACTATTACTTTCAGCCATATTCCTATTTTTATTATGTAATAACTCTTATTTTTATCCTTATTACTATTATTATTATCTATATAACCATTATTTTTATCCTTATTACTATTATTATTATCGTAATAACTATTATTTTCAGCCTTATCACTGTTCTGATTATATAAATAACTCCCATTTTTAACCTTATTCCTATTTTTATTATCGTATTAAATCTTACTTTTATCCTTATTACTATTATTATCATCGTAATAACTCTCATTTTTATCCTTTTACTATTATTATTATCGTAATAACTCTTATTTTTATCCTTATTTCTATTATTATTATCATTATAACCATTATTTTCAGCCTTATTCCTATTTTTATTATGTAATAACTCTTATTTTTATCCTTACTACTATTATTATTATCGTAGTAACTCTTATTTTTATCCTTATTTCTATTATTATTGTCATTATAACTATTACTTTCAGCCTTATTCCTATTTTTATTATGTAATAACTCTTATTTTTATCCTTACTACTATTATTATTATCGTAGTAACTCTTATTTTTATCCTTATTTCTATTATTATTGTCATTATAACTATTACTTTCAGTCATATTCCTATTTTTATTATGTAATAACTCTTATTTTTATCCTTATTACTATTATTATTATCGTAATAACTCTTATTTTTATCCTTATTTCTATTATTATTATCATTATAACCATTGTTTACCTTCGACCCACGAGCGCAGGGAGCAGGGATCAGGAGGATTAATGACAAAGCACATTTTATGGAATATAATTAAGGAGTTTATTCATAACTTATATACAATCCGTTTTTACTACCAGACTTCGTAATCCTATGAATGAGCCACGGATACACACGCCCCGAGTCGCACTCACGCCAATGTCAGATGGAAACATATTGTTTCAGAGAAAATTAACAAATACCGCACTACATAACCATAACTCTTGCCATCGAGTTTACTCATGTTCTCGACCTCGCTGGGCACCAGCTGCGAGGCGCACCTCAATACTCCACTGCGTGCCACTAGATCAATCAGCCAGGAAATAATGACGTCGCAGCAGAGTTAGGTGTACAAGAACCGAGTACTAAAGTGTATCAAATCAAACACTAGAACGAGTCCAAACAGCCAGGGACCGTCCACAATAACACAATCAATCAAATCCACAAGAAATAAACCAAAGTAAACACGAGCGACTCGGAGCGATTGTAATCGACCTTCCCATTCTACGATACCTGTTGTTCACCGGACGGCGTTCTTATCAACACTGCCGTTCGCGACTCTCTCCGTAGCATGCGCGCGCTCCCCCCTCCTATCGGTACCGCCGCTCAGCGTACACGTGCTACCCCCTCCAGTCGATACCGTCGCTCAATTCAAGAATTTCGATTAAATTATTTTACATTTCTAAACAAATTAATCCATTAATTGCGTTGGCAACAAATTCCCCCTCCCGTGTCTGATGTGTTTGAATCAGCACTAATATCTATGGGTTGCAGCGCAATTAATTTCGAAACGGGTCTAATAATTTTGCCTTTCGCTGTCCGAATTTCGGCTACACGTACTCGACCGTCCCGTCCTGGGTACGTGGTCGTTATAATCCCGCGCGGCCACACATTTCTAGGTTGCTGGGAGTCGGCAACGAGTACCAGATCACCTACTGCTAAGGGTTGCACTTCTTTATGCCAGCGACGTCTTCTTATAAGCGTAGGGAGATATTCTTTGATCCAACGCATCCAAAAGTGATCAGCAAGGCGCTGAGCTATCTTCCATTGCTTGCGCAAGTCGTGATTACCGTTGTGAGGTCGCATAACTAATGGATTGATTGACGAGGCACCAATTAGAAAGTGGTTAGGAGTTAAACTTTCTCGGTCCCTTGGGTCCACCGAAACTGATGTCAGCGGCCGGCTGTTCACTGTATGTTCCGCTTCGGCTAATAACGTTGACAATGTTTCATCACGGGGTGCTCGTTCTTTTAGAATAACTCTCAGGGTAGTTTTGATTGACTTAACTAAACTTTCCCAACAACCACCCATGTGAGGAGCGCCTGGAGGAATAAAACGCCACTCAACGCCTTTGTTCAAGACCCTATCTCTCTGATTGTTACAGTCTAGGTCCATTACAGCCCGTTTTAGCTCAGCGTGTGCTCCTCTTAAGTTTGTGCCGTTGTCCGAATATATTATAGCCGGGAATCCCCGCCGAGCTGCCATACGGGCTAGCGCCATAATGGTAGAGTCTGTCGTCAAGGTGGATGCTGTTTCAATATGGATAGCTCGGGTGTTCAAACAAGTAAACAGTACGCCCCACCGTTTCTCGCGTCGTCTACCTACTGTAACCTCCATCGGGCCAAAATAATCAATCCCACAGTTGGTGAATGGTCTTATGTGGTGTTCTAATCTAACGATTGGAAGATCCGCCATGCGCGGAACCTGAGGCAATTTCCTATTCATTCGACACACTTGACATCGACTGGCTACGGTTTTGACAGTTGGACGTAATCTTAGAATCCAAAACAATTGCCGCAGTTCATTGACTACCATCTCTGTACTGCCATGATTTGCCTGTTGATGATAGTGCAGTACCAAGAGCCGTGTGTATCGATGATCTCCATCAAGTATAATTGGTTCTTTCATGGTTTGCGGTACATTTTCGGCCAACGATATTCGTCCACCAACCCGGATGAGTCCACAATCGTCTAAAAATGGTGTTAATTGATGCAACCTGCTCTTGCAGCTGATTTGTTCGTGATGGTGTAATGAATGCAATTCTTCCGGAAAGCTATCTCGTTGACATTGTGTCTGCCATTTCTTAATAGCCCATTGCAAATGATCATTTGATAATGGGACTTTCTTCTTAGCGAAGCAACAATCTTTGAAAACTAGAAGCCTGGCTGTACTACGTATTAATCGGTACCATGAGGAGAACCGTTCAATTTCTGGCAATTCTAGTCTTTCGAATTCCACACTGATCCCAGTGAACACCGACCTGAGCTCTTGTGTACATTCCGGGACGGTGGTTGTTGGTTGTGGGTGCCAGAAACATTCAGTCTTGTACAAGAATTCTGGTCCCGAAATCCATCTTGACTTCTCCGATGGCAATGGGCCGTTGTCGCGTGTTGCGTCATCGGCTGGATTCTCCTTTGAGGGAACCCACTGCCATTCGTCCTGGCTGGTGAGGTCGTCTATTTCGCCTAAACGATGACTGACATATGCTTTGTACGTTCGATAATCTGATCGTAACCAACTCAGCACCGTGCATGAATCCGTCCAAAACACTCTTTTAGTTACTTTGCGGCTATGTTCTTGTTCTACAGTGCGCGCTATACGGCTTGCTAGCACTGCCGCTTGTAACTCAAGACGGGGAATAGATATAGGTTTCAATGGTGCCACACGACATTTGCCCAGAATAAATGTAACGGCCGTTCTTCCGCTCTCATACACGTCGCGCCAGTACGCCACACTTGCGTACGCCTTTTCGCTGGCGTCGCAAAACACATGAAGCTCTGTCTCATGAACATTCTCGTCTTGCTGCACGTAGCAACGCGGTATGTTGAGGTGTTTGATTAGCTGAAGGTCCTGTAACCATCGTCGCCACTCTAGGTATTCAGCAGACTTCAGTTCTTCGTCCCACGTAATAGCGCTACGCCAACAATTCTGCAGTAGAATCTTGCTCCTAATGGTGAAGGGGCTAAGGAATCCGTACGGGTCAAACACAGACATAATTACACTTAACATTTGACGTTTAGTTGGTCTCCGTTCTCCGGTCAATATTTCTCGCGGGATTCGTTTGAAACTCACGTCGAAAGATAGCCTATCCTCGCGAGGATTCCAAATAATACCTAAGACCCTTTCTGTTGGATGTTGATCGAAAGAAAGGTTTACTTTGATGCTCGATCGTTTTTCACTTGGTATCCAGCTCATTACCACCCCGTTATTACACGTCCAGTTTCGTATATCAAACCCACCTTTACGATGAATTTCTGTTACTTCCTCAATAAGTTTAATAGCTTCCCTGACTGTGTCGGCGCCATCGATGTAGTCGTCCATATAATGATATTTTATAACTGCCTCTGCTGCTTCAGGATATTTTGACTGAAATTCTTGAGCATTCTGATTCTTGACATACTGAGCGGAGCAAGGAGAGGAAGTCGCTCCAAATATCATGGATGTCATTACGTATACGTGTGGCTCAGTAGCTCTGTCCATCCCGCGCCATAAAAAATGTTGCGCGAATCGGTCTTCCGGGCGTATTTTTATTTGGAGAAACATCTCCTTAATGTCCGCAGTAAAGGCAATACGTTTTTGTCGAAATCGAAGTAATGACCCAAGCAGAGAATTGAGCATGTCTGGTCCCGCGAGAAGTGCATCGTTCAGACACGTTCCGTGATATGTTGCAGCGGCATCAAATACAACGCGTAATTTCTCCGGTTTGTTTACATTTGTTACTCCGAAATGCGGTAGATACCATACTCGCGTATCGTTAGCTTTGGGGGAAATTACCTTACAGGCGTAGCCATGATTTATGAAACGTTGGATTTGGTTACAATATTGCGCTGCGAATTTTGGATCCTTATCCATCTTACGTTCTAGACTTCTAAGTCTACTTAAGGCATATTGCTTATTATTTGGAAACTCAATTGAGTCAGACTTCCACAACAGTCCTGTCTCCCATTGACAACCTACCCTTCGTGTGGTCTCTCTTAATATTTTCTCTGCACGCACAATTAAGGTGTTATTTCTGACTTTCTCACTAACACCCAGAGATTCAATAGTAAAATGGTGTTTGACCAGTTCGCTGAGACTGCGGTCTCCTATGCGATCATAATTTCGTTCTCGTACTTCCTCTAGCTGCAGCGCAACAGATGCGACTGCATAATTTGCAACGGTCGATGAATACCCATGTATTACCCAACCCAGCTTAGTGTATGAGGCGACCGGTGCCTGTCTTCCCGCTTCCCTCACTTCAAGTGACGTAATCAAATCCCAATGGTCTTGACCTATCAGAATTGTCGGTGTCACATTAGAATAACCTTCGATGTTTAAACCATTCAAGTGGTGATACTTTTTTACTTCATCTGCACGCAATGTCTGAGAGGGCAGAGATAAACCTCGTACTGTTCTAGCTCCTATAACTTGATATGTGTTCACACTATGTTTCCCCTTAATATCAAAATTAACGCTTTTACTATTCGCTAAAACGGTCATCATTCCTCCTACTCCTCTCAGCTTCATAGGTGTTAGCATACCGGTTAGACCGATTCTGTTAGCTACTGTCGTGTCAACTAAAGTCAATGTGGATCCCTCGTCCAGTAGGGCGTATGTCTGCATATTACCGCGAGCTCCGGTGACAATTACCGGTAATACCTTCAAGAGAATTCCTCTATTGCGGTTCTGTCAATTATTCGCAACATATTCTACTGATCCTGAGCTAATGGGTACAGTCGATTGCGGTGTCCTATTATTCGTCGTCGTGCCACTCGTTGAACGGTCAGTCATGTGTAAAAGTTTGTGGTGCGCTCGCGTACACGACGCGAATCCGCACCCCTTAGAATTGCAGCGAATACTACGATGCCTTCCCCCCAAGCACCGGAAGCATACGCCCTTCTTCCGCGCCCATTCCCATCGTTGGGGTACAGATAAGCTGCTAAATCGTCGACAACTATTAACTAAATGATTTTCCGCTGAACAATAACTACATCGAGGATCAACATCTTTATTAGGCGAAAGCGTGGTTGAGCCGGCTCGTGTGGTCGTTAAAACGGCTGCTTTAGATCCTGCAACACGTTTGGTTTTGTCCCGCACACTCCGCCTCTCCTCATATGGGTACCGACTATTTGGGGTTATTAAATTACTAGTGCCTGCTTTACAAGCAATTTCGGCTTCAAAAAACAAGAACTTAGCGAGTAAAACTAATTTAGGTTCATCTCCTTTACTATTGTCATTTAAGAACCTATTATACTGGTAAATCATGGTAGTTGGTAACTTGCGGAGAACTTCTGATGTTAGTTCAGGCCTCTGTAGGTATCCAACATGGTTAACTGCTTGTAAAGCTGCTACACAGTTTTTTACAGCGGTTGCAAAGGTCACCAAGTTTCCACCTATACCGCCAATTCGCGGGAGATTCCTTATGTCCTCGACAATCTTTCCAGCCACGATATCCGGGTTGCCGAACCTAAGTTCAAGCGTTTCCATTATTTGACGAACATCACTTGCTGTCACCATGAGAGATGCTACTGCTTCGCGTGCTGAGCCACGGAGGCATGCATATAAACGCGAAACATTCTCTTCCCCAGAATATCCTCCTTTATCCGTAGTCAAATCGAACGCGCGTTTAAACCTAGGCCATTCTACCGTGTCCCCATCGAATATAGGTAATTCGCCCTTAGACGTTAATCGGTTTAATAGTCGCGATAAATCCCCCGCTGCTGACCTACTTTCGATGGCGTCAATCGTTCGAGCTAAGACGTCTGTTAGTTTTGAAATTCCAGAAATTTCGTTGGCCTGTGGATTTGCAGCACTATTCATTGCTTCTTGGTGGCTGGGCGGTACGAAATCATCTCGTTCCGCTTGGTCTACCGGGCCGCTCATTTGTTGAGCGGCATTATTTATTAATTCCTCTTGACTGTTACGTGTTAAACTGGCTGCGTGAATTGACGATTTCTGAAGCCAGTCACGCACTGAATGATGAGTGTCATTTCCCGGGCCATACCGCTGGTTAGTAGGCTGATGTGGTGTTACGGAACTACGAACGCTACCACCACCATTCGATTCTCCCTCCAATTGAGCAACTTCGAGCTCTAACGTTTCGTCAATCAACGCCAATTCCACCTTTTCTCTTTCATCAAGCAATTCTCGGCGAACCTTCGCACGCCGTTCGGCTGCTTGAATTTCCAATCGCCTCTTTCGGGACGACGACAATATAGAAACCGCTCGTGACGGCGCCGAATGCGCTGTACCGCTGCACGGTACCGTCTGCGCTGATGGCAAGGTGGTGTCTCGAAGACATGCCGACCGGTTTGGTTGGTCGACGAGAGAGCGATTTCCAAGATGAAGGTGACCTGCAGTCCGTGCCGACAATCCTACCACAGATGCAGACGACTGTCCCCTTCCTCTTCCTCGTCGATTTGATTTATAATGTCTCGTCGGTGCCATTGTAGCGTTCGACATATGCGACAGTAAAAACTCAAATTAAGACACGAGGTAGAATACACTGTCCTGAAAACTAAACTATTTATTAACATTATGTCCGTTACGGCTACCATATCCTCGCAGTCGCTGCCCCAAACGCTCGAAGGTCGTTGGTTCGAATCCGGCTCGAAGGACCATTGTTTACCTTCGACCCACGAGCGCAGGGAGCAGGGATCAGGAGGATTAATGACAAAGCACATTTTATGGAATATAATTAAGGAGTTTATTCATAACTTATATACAATCCGTTTTTACTACCAGACTTCGTAATCCTATGAATGAGCCACGGATACACACGCCCCGAGTCGCACTCACGCCAATGTCAGATGGAAACATATTGTTTCAGAGAAAATTAACAAATACCGCACTACATAACCATAACTCTTGCCATCGAGTTTACTCATGTTCTCGACCTCGCTGGGCACCAGCTGCGAGGCGCACCTCAATACTCCACTGCGTGCCACTAGATCAATCAGCCAGGAAATAATGACGTCGCAGCAGAGTTAGGTGTACAAGAACCGAGTACTAAAGTGTATCAAATCAAACACTAGAACGAGTCCAAACAGCCAGGGACCGTCCACAATAACACAATCAATCAAATCCACAAGAAATAAACCAAAGTAAACACGAGCGACTCGGAGCGATTGTAATCGACCTTCCCATTCTACGATACCTGTTGTTCACCGGACGGCGTTCTTATCAACACTGCCGTTCGCGACTCTCTCCGTAGCATGCGCGCGCTCCCCCCTCCTATCGGTACCGCCGCTCAGCGTACACGTGCTACCCCCTCCAGTCGATACCGTCGCTCAATTCAAGAATTTCGATTAAATTATTTTACATTTCTAAACAAATTAATCCATTAATTGCGTTGGCAACAACCATTATTTTCAGCCTTATTCCTATTTTTATTATGTAATAACTCTTATTTTTATCCTTACTACTATTATTATTATCGTAGTAACTCTTATTTTTATCCTTATTTCTATTATTATTGTCATTATAACTATTACTTTCAGCCATATTCCTATTTTTATTATGTAATAACTCTTATTTTTAACCTTATTCCTATTTTTATTATCGCATTAACTCTTACTTTTATCCTTATTAATATTATTATTATCGTAATAACTCTTATTTTTATCCTTATTTCTATTATTATTATCATTATAACCATTATTTTCAGCCTTATTCCTATTTTTATTATGTAATACCTCTTATTTTTATCCTTATTTCTATTATTATTATCTATATAACCATTATTTTTATCCTTATTACTATTATTATTATCGTAATAACTATCATTTTCAGCCTTATCACTGTTCTGATTATATAAATAACTCTCATTTTTAACCTTATTCCTATTTTTATTATCGTATTAAATCTTACCTTTATCCTTATTACTATTATTATTATCGTAATAACTCTTATTTTTATCCTTATTTCTTTTATTATTGTCATTATAACTATTACTTTCAGCCATATTCCTATTTTTATTATGTAATAACTCTTATTTTTATCCTTATTACTATTATTATTATCGTAATAACTCTTATTTTTAACCTTATTCCTATTTTTATTATCGTATTAACTCTTACTTTTATCCTTATTAATATTATTATTATCGTAATAACTCTTATTTTTATCCTTATTACTATTATTATTATCGTAATAACTCTTATTTTTATCCTTATTTCTATTATTATTATCATTATAACCATTATTTTCAGCCTTATTCCTATTTTTATTATGTAATAACTCTTATTTTTATCCTTACTACTATTATTATTATCGTAGTAACTCTTATTTTTATCCTTATTTCTATTATTATTGTCTTTATAACTATTACTTTCAGCCATATTCCTATTTTTATTATGTAATAACTCTTATTTTTATCCTTACTACTATTATTATTATCGTAATAACTCTTATTTTTAACCTTATTCCTATTTTTATTATCGTATTAACTCTTACTTTTATCCTTATTACTATTATTATTATCGTAATAACTCTTATTTTAATCCTTATTTCTATTATTATTGTCATTATAACTATTACTTTCAGCCATATTCCTATTTTTATTATGTAATAACTCTTATTTTTATCCTTATTACTATTATTATTATCGTAATATCTCTTATTTTTAACCTTATTCCTATTTTTATTATCGTATTAACTCTTACTTTTATCCTTATTAATATTATTATTATCGTAATAACTCTTATTTTTATCCTTATTTCTATTATTATTATCATTATAACCATTATTTTCAGCCTTATTCCTATTTTTATTATGTAATAACTCTTATTTTTATCCTTATTTCTATTATTATTATCTATATAACCATTATTTTTATCCTTATTACTATTATTATTATCGTAATAACTATTATTTTCAGCCTTATCACTGTTCTGATTATATAAATAACTCCCATTTTTAACCTTATTCCTATTTTTATTATCGTATTAAATCTTACCTTTATCCTTATTACTATTATTATCATCGTAATAACTCTCATTTTTATCCTTATTACTATTATTATTATCGTAATAACTCTTATTTTTATCCTTATTTCTATTATTATTATCATTATAACCATTATTTTCAGCCTTATTCCTATTTTTATTATGTAATAACTCTTATTTTTTATACTTATTTCTATTATTATTATCATTATAACCATTATTTTTATCCTTATTAATATTATTATTATCGTAATAACTCTTATTTTTATCCTTATTTCTATTATTATTATCATTATAACCATTATTTTCAGCCTTATTCCTATTTTTATTATGTAATAACTCTTATTTTTATCCTTATTTCTATTATTATTATCTATATAACCATTATTTTTATCCTTATTACTATTATTATTATCGTAATAACTATTATTTTCAGCCTTATCACTGTTCTGATTATATAAATAACTCCCATTTTTAACCTTATTCCTATTTTTATTATCGTATTAAATCTTACTTTTATCCTTATTACTATTATTATCATCGTAATAACTCTCATTTTTATCTTTATTACTATTATTATTATCGTAATAACTCTTATTTTTTATCCTTATTTCTATTATTATTATCATTATAACCATTATTTTCAGCCTTATTCCTATTTTTATTATGTAATAACTCTTATTTTTATACTTATTTCTATTATTATTATCATTATAACCATTATTTTTATCCTTATTAATATTATTATTATCGTAATAACTCTTATTTTTATCCTTATTTCTATTATTATTATCATTATAACTATTATTTTCAGCCATATTCCTATTTTTATTATGTAATAACTCTTATTTTTATCCTTATTTCTATTATTATTATCATTATAACTTTTATTTTTATCCTTATTACTATTATTATTATGTAATAACTCTTATTTTTATCCTTATTACTATTATTATTATCGTAATAACTCTTATGTTTATCCTTATTACTATTATTATCATCGTAATAACTCTCATTTTTATCCTTATTACTATTATTATTATCGTAATAACTCTTATTTTTAACCTTATTCCTATTTTTATTATCGTATTAACTCTTACTTTTATCCTTATTACTATTATTATTATCGTAATAACTCATATTTTTATCCTTATTACTATTATTATTATCGTAATAACTCTTATTTTTATCCTTATTTCTATTATTATTGTCTTTATAACTATTACTTTCAGCCATATTCCTATTTTTATTATGTAATAACTCTTATTTTTATCCTTATTACTATTATTATTATCGTAATAACTCTTATTTTTAACCTTATTCCTATTTTTATTATCGTATTAACTCTTACTTTTATCCTTATTACTATTATTATTATCGTAATAACTCTTATTTTAATCCTTATTTCTATTATTATTGTCATTATAACTATTACTTTCAGCCATATACCTATTTTTATTATGTAATAACTCTTATTTTTATCCTTATTACTATTATTATTATCGTAATAACTCTTATTTTTAACCTTACTCCTATTTTTATTATCGTATTAACTCTTACTTTTATCCTTATTAATATTATTATTATCGTAATAACTCTTATTTTTATCCTTATTTCTATTATTATTATCATTATAACCATTATTTTCAGCCTTATTCCTATTTTTATTATGTAATAACTCTTATTTTTATCCTTATTTCTATTATTATTATCTATATAACCATTATTTTTATCCTTATTACTATTATTATTATCGTAATAACTATTATTTTCAGCCTTATCACTGTTCTGATTATATAAATAACTCCCATTTTTAACCTTATTCCTATTTTTATTATCGTATTAAATCTTACCTTTATCCTTATCACTATTATTATCATCGTAATAACTCTCATTTTTATCCTTATTACTATTATTATTATCGTAATAACTCTTATTTTTATCCTTATTTCTATTATTATTATCATTATAACCATTATTTTCAGCCTTATTCCTATTTTTATTATGTAATAACTCTTATTTTTATACTTATTTCTATTATTATTATCATTATAACCATTATTTTTATCCTTATTAATATTATTATTATCGTAATAACTCTTATTTTTATCCTTATTTCTATTATTATTATCATTATAACCATTATTTTCAGCCTTATTCCTATTTTTATTATGTAATAACTCTTATTTTTATCCTTATTTCTATTATTATTATCTATATAACCATTATTTTTATCCTTATTACTATTATTATTATCGTAATAACTATTATTTTCAGCCTTATCACTGTTCTGATTATATAAATAACTCTCATTTTTAACCTTATTCCTATTTTTATTATCGTATTAAATCTTACCTTTATCCTT
>CAMAOD020000312.1:10000-15000 GCA_945859595.2 Megachile willughbiella
CGCCCCTGTCTCCGTCTCTGTCTCTGTCTCTGTCTTTGTCTCTGTCTCTGTCTCTGTTTCTGTCTCTGTCTCTGTCCCTGTTTCTGTCTCTGTCTTTGTCTCTGACTCTCTCTCTGCCACTGTCTCCGTCTCTGTCTCTGTCTCTGTCTCTGTCTCTGGCTCTGTCTCTGTCTCTGTCTCTGTCTCTTTCCCTGTCTGAGACTCTGCCTCTGTCTCTGTCTCTGTCTCTGTCTCTGTCTCTGTCTCTGTCTCTGTCTCTGTTTCCGTGTCTGTCTCTGTCTCTGTCTCTGTCTGAGACTCTGCCTCTGTCTTTGTGTCTGTCTCTGTCTCTGTCTCTGTCTCTGTCTCTGCCTCTGTCTCTGTCCCTGTCCCTCTCCCTGTCCCTGTCGCTGTCGCTGTCTCTGTCTCTGTCTCTGTCTCCGCCTCTGTCTCTGTCCCTGTCCCTCTCCCTGTCCCTGTCGCTGTCTCTGTCTCTGTCTCTGTCTCTGTCTCTGTCTCTGTCTCTGTCTCTATCTCTGTCTCTGTCTCTGTCTCTATCTCTGTCTCTGTCTCTGTCTCTGGGTCTCTGCCTGTGTGCCTCTGCCTCTGTCTCTTTGTCTCTGTCTCTGCATCTCTGCCTCCGTGCCTATGTCTCTCTGTCTCCGTCTCTGTCTCTGTCTCTGTCTGCGTCTCTGTCTCCGTCTCTGTCTCTGTCTCTGCCTCTGTCTCTGTCCCTGTCCCTCTCCCTGTCCCTGCCGCTGTCTCTGTCTCTGTCTCTGTCTCTGTCTCTGTCTCTGTCTCTGTCTCTGTCACTGTCTCTGTCTCTATCTCTGTCTCTGTATCTGTCTCTGGGTCTCTGCCTGTGTGCCTCTGCCTCTGTCTCTTTGTCTCTGTCTCTGCATCTCTGCCTCCGTGCCTATGTCTCTCTGTCTCTGTCTCTGTCTCTGTCTCTGTCTCCGCCTCTGTCTCTGTCCCTCTCCCTGTCCCTGTCGCTGTCTCTGCCTCTGTCTCTGTCTCTGTCTCTGTCTCTGTCTCTGTCTCTGTCTCTGTCTCTATCTCTGTCTCTGTCTCTGTCTCTGGGCCTCTGCCTGTGTGCCTCTGCCTCTGTCTCTTTGTCTCTGTCTCTGCATCTCTGCCTCCGTGCCTATGTCTCTCTGTCTCTGTCTCTGTCTCTGTCTCTGTCTCCGTCTGTCTCTGTCTCTGTCTCTGCCTCTGTCTCTGTCCCTGTCCCTCTCCCTGTCCCTGTCGCTGTCGCTGTCTCTGTCTCTGTCTCTGTCTCCGCCTCTGTCTCTGTCCCTGTCCCTCTCCCTGTCCCTGTCGCTGTCTCTGTCTCTGTCTCTGTCTCTGTCTCTGTCTCTGTCTCTGTCTCTGTCTCTGTCTCTGTCTCTATCTCTGTCTCTGTCTCTGTCTCTATCTCTGTCTCTGTCTCTGTTTCTGGGTCTCTGCTTGTGTGCCTCTGCCTCTGTCTCTTTGTCTCTGTCTCTGCATCTCTGCCTCCGTACCTATGTCTCTCTGTCTCCGTCTCTGTCTCTGTCTCTGTCTGCGTCTCTGTCTCCGCCTCTGTCTCTGTCTCTGCCTCTGTCTCTGTCCCTGTCCCTCTCCCTGTCCCTGCCGCTGTCTCTGTCTCTGTCTCTGTCTCTGTCTCTGTCTCTACCTCTGTCTCTGTCTCTGTCTCTGTCTTTGTCTCTGTCTCTGTCTCTGTTTGTGTCTCTGTCTCTGCCCCTGTTTCTGTCTCTGTCTTTGTCTCTGTCTCTGTCTCTGTCACTGTCTCCGTCTCTGTCTCTGTCTCTGTCTCTGTCTCTGTCTCTGTCTCTGTCTCTGACTCTGTCTTTGTCTCTGTCTGTGTCTCTGCCTCTGCCTCTGTCTCCGTCTCTGTCTCTATCTCTATCTCTGCCTCTGTCTCTGTCCCCGTATCTGTCTCTGCCTCTGTCTCTGTCTCTACCTCTGTCTCTGTCTCTGTCTCTGTCTCTGTCTCTGTCTCTGTCTATGCATCTGTCTCCGCCCCTGTCTCCGTCTCTGTCTCTGTCTCTGTCTTTGTCTCTGTCTCTGTCTCTGTTTCTGTCTCTGTCTCTGTCCCTGTTTCTGTCTCTGTCTTTGTCTCTGTCTCTCTCTCTGCCACTGTCTCCGTCTCTGTCTCTGTCTCTGTCTCTGTCTCTGTCTCTGTCTCTGTCTCTGTCTCTTTCCCTGTCTGAGACTCTGCCTCTGTCTCTGTCTCTGTCTCTGTCTCTGTCTCTGTCTCTGTCTCTGTCTCTGTCTCTGTCTCCGTGTCTGTCTCTGTCTCTGTCTCTGTCTGAGACTCTGCCTCTGTCTTTGTGTCTGTCTCTGTCTCTGTCTCTGTCTCTGTCTCTGTCTCTGTCTCTGTCTCTGTCTCTGTCTCTGTCTCTGTCTCTGTCTCTGTCTCTGTCTCTGTCTCTGTCTCTGTCTCTGTCTCTGTCTCTGTCTCTGTCTCTGTCTCTACCTCTGTCTCTGTCTCTGTCTCTGTCTCTGTCTCTGTCTATGCATCTGTCTCTGTCCCCGTCTCCGTCTCTGTCTCTGTCTCTGTCTTTGTCTCTGTCTCTGTCTCTGTTTCTGTTTCTGTCTCTGTCTCTGTCCCTGTTTCTGTCTCTGTCTTTGTCTCTGTCTCTGTCTCTGTCACTGTCTCCGTCCCTGTCTCTGTCTCTGTCTCCGCCTCTGTCTCTGTCCCTGTCCCTCGCCCTGTCCCTGTCGCTGTCTCTGTCTCTGTCTCTGTCTCTGTCTCTGTCTCTGTCACTGTCTCTGTCTCTATCTCTGTCTCTGTCTCTGTCTCTGGGTCTCTGCCTGTGTGCCTCTGCCTCTGTCTCTTTGTCTCTGTCTCTGCATCTCTGCCTCCGTGCCTATGTCTCTCTGTCTCTGTCTCTGTCTCTGTCTCCGCCTCTGTCTCTGTCCCTGTCCCTCTCCCTGTCCCTGTCGCTGTCTCTGCCTCTGTCTCTGTCTCTGTCTCTGTCTCTGTCTCTGTCTCTGTCTCTGTCTCTGTCTCTGTCTCTGTCTCTGTCTCTGTCTCTGTCTCTGTCTCCGTGTCTGTCTCTGTCTCCGTGTCTGTCTCTGTCTCTGTCTCTGTCTCTTTCCCTGTCTGAGACTCTGCCTCTGTCTCTGTCTCTGTCTCTGTCTCTGTCTCTGTCTCTGTCTGTGTCTCTGTCTCTGTCTCTGTCCCTGTGCCTGTCCCTCTCCCTGTCCCTGTCGCTGTCTCTGTCTCTGTCTCTGTCTCTGTCTCTGTCTCTGTCTCTGTCTCTGTCTCTGTCTCTGTCTCTGTCTCTGTCTCTGTCTCTGTCTCTGTATCTGTCTCTGTCTCTGTCCCTGTTTCTGTCTCTGTCTCTGTGTCCGTCTTTGTCTCTGCCTCTGTCTCAGTCTCTGCATCTGTCTCGGTCTTTGTCTCCGTCTCTGTCTCTGTCTCTGTCTCTGTCTCTGTCTGAGACTCTGCCTCTGTCTTTGTGTCTGTCTCTGTCTCTGTCTCTGTCTCTGTCTCTGTCTCTGTCTCTGTCTCTGTCTCTGTCTCTGTCTCTGTCTCTGTCTCTGTGTCTGTCTCTGTCTCTGTCTCTGTCTCTGTCTCTGTCTCTGTCTCTGTCTCTGTCTCTGTCTCTACCTCTGTCTCTGTCTCTGTCTCTGTCTCTGTCTCTGTCTATGCATCTGTCTCTGTCCCCGTCTCCGTCTCTGTCTCTGTCTCTGTCTCTGTCTTTGTCTCTGTCTCTGTCTCTGTTTCTGTCTCTGTCTCTGTCCCTGTTTCTGTCTCTGTCCTTGTCTCTGTCTCTGTCTCTGTCACTGTCTCCGTCCCTGTCTCTGTCTCTGTCTCCGCCTCTGTCTCTGTCCCTGTCCCTCTCCCTGTCCCTGTCGCTGTCTCTGTCTCTGTCTCTGTCTCTGTCTCTGTCACTGTCTCTGTCCCTGTCTCTGTCTCTGTCTCTGTCTCTGTCTCTGTCTCTGTCTCTGTCTCTGTCTCTGTCTCTGTCACTGTCTCTGTCTCTATCTCTGTCTCTGTCTCTGTCTCTGGGTCTCTGCCTGTGTGCCTCTGCCTCTGTCTCTTTGTCTCTGTCTCTGCATCTCTGCCTCCGTGCCTATGTCTCTCTGTCTCTGTCTCTGTCTCTGTCTCTGTCTCCGCCTCTGTCTCTGTCCCTGTCCCTCTCCCTGTCCCTGTCGCTGTCTCTGCCTCTGTCTCTGTCTCTGTCTCTGTCTCTGTCTCTGTCTCTGTCTCTGTCTCTGTCTCTATCTCTGTCTCTGTCTCTGTCTCTGGGTCTCTGCCTGTGTGCCTCTGCCTCTGTCTCTTTGTCTCTGTCTCTGTATCTCTGCCTCCGTGCCTATGTCTCTCTGTCTCTGTCTCTGTCTCTGTCTCTGTCTCCGTCTGTCTCTGTCTCTGTCTCTGCCTCTGTCTCTGTCCCTGTCCCTCTCCATGTCCCTGTCGCTGTCGCTGTCGCTGTCTCTGTCTCTGTCTCCGCCTCTGCCTCTGTCCCTGTCCCTCTCCCTGTCCCTGTCGCTGTCTCTGTCTCTGTCTCTGTCTCTGTCTCTGTCTCTGTCTCCGTCTCTGTCTCAGTCTCTGTCTCTATCTCTGTCTCTGTCTCTGTCTCTATCTCTGTCTCTGTCTCTGTCTCTGGGTATCTGCCTGTGTGCCTCTGCCTCTGTCTCTTTGTCTCTGTCTCTGCATCTCTGCCTCCGTGCCTATGTCTCTCTGTCTCCGTCTCTGTCTCTGTCTCTGTCACTGTCTCCGTCTCTGTCTCTGTCTCTGTCTCTGTCTCTGTCTCTGTCTCTGTCTCTGTCTCTGTCTCTGTCTCTGTCTCTGTCTCTGTCTCTGTCTCCGTGTCTGTCTCTGTCTCTGTCTCTGTCTGAGACTCTGCCTCTGTCTTTGTGTCTGTCTCTGTCTCTGTCTCTGTCTCTGTCTCTGTCTCTGTCTCTGTCTCTGTCTCTGTCTCTGTCCCTGTCGCTGTCTCTGCCTCTGTCTCTGTCTCTGTCTCTGTCTCTGTCTCTGTCTCTGTCTCTGTCTCTGTCTCTGTCTCTATCTCTGTCTCTGTCTCTGTCTC
>CAMAOD020000312.1:20000-22500 GCA_945859595.2 Megachile willughbiella
TCTCTGTCTCTGTCTTTGTCTCTGTCTGTGTCTGTGCCTCTGCCTCTGTCTCTTTGTCTCTGTCTCTGCATCTCTGCCTCCGTGCCTATGTCTCTCTGTCTCTGTCTCTGTCTCTGTCTCTGTCTCCGCCTCTGTCTCTGTCCCTGTCCCTCTCCCTGTCCCTGTCGCTGTCTCTGCCTCTGTCTCTGTCTCTGTCTCTGTCTCTGTCTCTGTCTCTGTCTCTGTCTCTATCTCTGTCTCTGTCTCTGTCTCTGGGTCTCTGCCTGTGTGCCTCTGCCTCTGTCTCTTTGTCTCTGTCTCTGCATCTCTGCCTCCGTGCCTATGTCTCTCTGTCTCTGTCTCTGTCTCTGTCTCTGTCTCTGTCTCCGTCTGTCTCTGTCTCTGTCTCTGCCTCTGTCTCTGTCCCTGTCCCTCTCCCTGTCCCTGTCGCTGTCGCTGTCTCTGTCTCTGTCTCTGTCTCCGCCTCTGTCTCTGTCCCTGTCCCTCTCCCTGTCCCTGTCGCTGTCTCTGTCTCTGTCTCTGTCTCTGTCTCTGTCTCTGTCTCTGTCTCTGTCTCTATCTCTGTCTCTGTCTCTGTCTCTGGGTCTCTGCCTGTGTGCCTCTGCCTCTGTCTCTTTGTCTCTGTCTCTGCATCTCTGCCTCCGTGCCTATGTCTCTCTGTCTCTGTCTCTGTCTCTGTCTCTGTCTCCGCCTCTGTCTCTGTCCCTCTCCCTGTCCCTGTCGCTGTCTCTGCCTCTGTCTCTGTCTCTGTCTCTGTCTCTGTCTCTGTCTCTGTCTCTGTCTCTGTCTCTATCTCTGTCTCTGTCTCTGTCTCTGGGCCTCTGCCTGTGTGCCTCTGCCTCTGTCTCTTTGTCTCTGTCTCTGCATCTCTGCCTCCGTGCCTATGTCTCTCTGTCTCTGTCTCTGTCTCTGTCTCTGTCTCCGTCTGTCTCTGTCTCTGTCTCTGCCTCTGTCTCTGTCCCTGTCCCTCTCCCTGTCCCTGTCGCTGTCGCTGTCTCTGTCTCTGTCTCTGTCTCCGCCTCTGTCTCTGTCCCTGTCCCTCTCCCTGTCCCTGTCGCTGTCTCTGTCTCTGTCTCTGTCTCTGTCTCTGTCTCTGTCTCTGTCTCTGTCTCTGTCTCTGTCTCTATCTCTGTCTCTGTCTCTGTCTCTATCTCTGTCTCTGTCTCTGTTTCTGGGTCTCTGCCTGTGTGCCTCTGCCTCTGTCTCTTTGTCTCTGTCTCTGCATCTCTGCCTCCGTACCTATGTCTCTCTGTCTCCGTCTCTGTCTCTGTCTCTGTCTGCGTCTCTGTCTCCGCCTCTGTCTCTGTCTCTGCCTCTGTCTCTGTCCCTGTCCCTCTCCCTGTCCCTGCCGCTGTCTCTGTCTCTGTCTCTGTCTCTGTCTCTGTCTCTACCTCTGTCTCTGTCTCTGTCTCTGTCTTTGTCTCTGTCTCTGTCTCTGTTTGTGTCTCTGTCTCTGCCCCTGTTTCTGTCTCTGTCTTTGTCTCTGTCTCTGTCTCTGTCACTGTCTCCGTCTCTGTCTCTGTCTCTGTCTCTGTCTCTGTCTCTGTCTCTGTCTCTGTCTCTGACTCTGTCTTTGTCTCTGTCTGTGTCTCTGCCTCTGCCTCTGTCTCCGTCTCTGTCTCTATCTCTATCTCTGCCTCTGTCTCTGTCCCCGTATCTGTCTCTGCCTCTGTCTCTGTCTCTACCTCTGTCTCTGTCTCTGTCTCTGTCTCTGTCTCTGTCTATGCATCTGTCTCCGCCCCTGTCTCCGTCTCTGTCTCTGTCTCTGTCTTTGTCTCTGTCTCTGTCTCTGTTTCTGTCTCTGTCTCTGTCCCTGTTTCTGTCTCTGTCTTTGTCTCTGTCTCTCTCTCTGCCACTGTCTCCGTCTCTGTCTCTGTCTCTGTCTCTGTCTCTGTCTCTGTCTCTGTCTCTGTCTCTGTCTCTTTCCCTGTCTGAGACTCTGCCTCTGTCTCTGTCTCTGTCTCTGTCTCTGTCTCTGTCTCTGTCTCTGTCTCTGTCTCTGTCTCCGTGTCTGTCTCTGTCTCTGTCTCTGTCTGAGACTCTGCCTCTGTCTTTGTGTCTGTCTCTGTCTCTGTCTCTGTCTCTGTCTCTGTCTCTGTCTCTGTCTCTGTCTCTGTCTCTGTCTCTGTCTCTGTCTCTGTCTCTGTCTCTGTCTCTGTCTCTGTCTCTGTCTCTGTCTCTGTCTCTGTCTCTGTCTCTGTCTCTGTCTCTACCTCTGTCTCTGTCTCTGTCTCTGTCTCTGTCTCTGTCTATGCATCTGTCTCTGTCCCCGTCTCCGTCTCTGTCTCTGTCTCTGTCTTTGTCTCTGTCTCTGTCTCTGTTTCTGTTTCTGTCTCTGTCTCTGTCCCTGTTTCTGTCTCTGTCTTTGTCTCTGTCTCTGTCTCTGTCACTGTCTCCATCCCTGTCTCTGTCTCTGTCTCCGCCTCTGTCTCTGTCCCTGTCCCTCGCCCTGTCCCTGTCGCTGTCTCTGTCTCTGTCTCTGTCTCTGTCTCTGTCTCTG
>CAMAOD020000312.1:25000-30000 GCA_945859595.2 Megachile willughbiella
TCCGCCTCGGTCTCTGTCCCTGTCCCTCTCCCTGTCCCTGTCGCTGTCTCTGTCTCTGTCTCTGTCTCTGTCTCTGTCTCTGTCTTTGTCTCTGTCTCAGTCTCTGTTTCTGTCTCTGTCTCTGTCCCTGTTTCTGTCTCTGTCTTTGTCTCTGTCTCTGTCTCTGTCACTGTCTCCGTCTCTGTCTCTGTCTCTGTCTCTGTCTCTGTCTCTGTCTCTGTCTCTGTCTCTGTCTCTGTCTCTGTCTCTGTCTCTGTCTCCGTGTCTGTCTCTGTCTCTGTCTCTGTCTGAGACTCTGCCTCTGTCTTTGTGTCTGTCTCTGTCTCTGTCTCTGTCTCTGTCTCTGTCTCTGTCTCTGTCTCTGTCTCTGTCTCTGTCTCTGTCTCTGCCTCTGTGTCTGTCCCTGTCGCTGTCTCTGTCTCTGTCTCTGTCTCTGTCTCTGTCTTTGTCTCTGTCTGTGTCTGTGCCTCTGCCTCTGTCTCCGTCTCTGTCTCTGTCCCTGTCTCTGCCTCTGTCTCTGTCCCCGTATCTGTCTCTGTCTCTGTTTCTGTCTCTGTCCCTGTCTCTGTCTCTGTCTCCGCCTCTGTCTCTGTCCCTGTCCCTCTCCCTGTCCCTGTCGCTGTCTCTGTCTCTGTCTCTGTCACTGTCTCCGTCTCTGTCTCTGTCTCTGTGTCTGTCTCCGTCTCTGTCTCTGTCTCTGTCTCTGTCTCTGTCTCTGTCTCTGTCTCCGTGTCTGTCTCTGTCTCTGTCTCTGTCTGAGACTCTGCCTCTGTCTTTGTGTCTGTCTCTGTCTCTGTCTCTGTCTTTGTCTCTGTCTCTGTCTCTGTCACTGTCTCCGTCCCTGTCTCTGTCTCTGTCTCCGCCTCTGTCTCTGTCCCTGTCCCTCTCCCTGTCCCTGTCGCTGTCTCTGTCTCTGTCTCTGTCTCTGTCACTGACTCTGTCTCTGTCTCTGTCTCTGTCTCTGTCTCTGTCTCTGTCTCTGTCTCTGTCTCTGTCTCTGTCTCTGTCTCTGTCTCTGTCTCTGTCTCTGTCTCTGTCTCTGTCTCTGTCTCTGTCACTGTCTCTGTCTCTATCTCTGTCTCTGTCTCTGTCTCTGGGTCTCTGCCTGTGTGCCTCTGCCTCTGTCTCTTTGTCTCTGTCTCTGCATCTCTGCCTCCGTGCCTATGTCTCTCTGTCTCTGTCTCTGTCTCCGCCTCTGTCTCTGTCCCTGTCCCTCTCCCTGTCCCTGTCGCTGTCTCTGCCTCTGTCTCTGTCTCTGTCTCTGTCTCTGTCTCTGTCTCTGTCTCTGTCTCTGTCTCTGTCTCTGTCTCTGTCTCTTTCTCTGTCTCTGGGTCTCTGCCTGTGTGCCTCTGCCTCTGTCTCTTTGTCTCTGTCTCTGCATCTCTGCCTCCGTGCCTATGTCTCTCTGTCTCTGTCTCTGTCTCTGTCTCTGTCTCCGTCTGTCTCTGTCTCTGTCTCTGCCTCTGTCTCTGTCCCTGTCCCTCTCCCTGTCCCTGTCGCTGTCGCTGTCTCTGTCTCTGTCTCTGTCTCCGCCTCTGTCTCTGTCCCTGTCCCTCTCCCTGTCCCTGTCGCTGTCTCTGTCTCTGTCTCTGTCTCTGTCTCTGTCTCTGTCTCTGTCTCTGTCTCTGTCTCTGTCTCTGTCTCTGTCTCTGTCTCTGTCTCTATCTCTGTCTCTGTCTCTGTCTCCATCTCTGTCTCTGTCTTTGTCTCTGGGTCTCTGCCTGTGTGCCTCTGCCTCTGTCTCTTTGTCTCTGTCTCTGCATCTCTGCCTCCGTGCCTATGTCTCTCTGTCTCCGTCTCTGTCTCTGTCTCTGTCTGCGTCTCTGTCTCTGTCTCTGTCTCTGCCTCTGTCTCTGTCCCTGTCCCTCTCCCTGTCCCTGCCGCTGTCTGTGTCTCTGTCTCTGTCTCTGTCTCTGTCTCTACCTCTGTCTCTGTCTCTCTCTCTGTCTTTGTCTCTGTCTCTGTCTCTGTTTCTGTCTCTGTCTCTGCCCCTGTTTCTGTCTCTGTCTTTGTCTCTGTTTCTGTCTCTGTCTTTGTCTCTGTCTCTGTCTCTGTCACTGTCTCCGTCTCTGTCTCTATCTCTATCTCTGCCTCTGTCTCTGTCCCCGTATCTGTCTCTGCCTCTGTCTCTGTCTCTACCTCTGTCTCTGTCTCTGTCTCTGTCTCTGTCTCTGTCTATGCATCTGTCTCCGCCCCTGTCTCCGTCTCTGTCTCTGTCTCTGTCTTTGTCTCTGTCTCTGTCCCTGTCTTTGTCTCTGTCTCTGTCTCTGTCTCTGTTTCTGTCTCTGTCTCTGTCCCTGTTTCTGTCTCTGTCTTTGTCTCTGTCTCTGTCTCTGTCACTGTCTCCGTCTCTGTCTCTGTCTCTGTCTCTGTCTCTGTCTCTGTCTCTGTCTCTGTCTCTGTCTCTGTCCCTGTTTCTGTCTCTGTCTTTGTCTCTGTCTCTGTCTCTGTCACTGTCTCCGTCCCTGTCTCTGTCTCTGTCTCTGTCTCTGTCTTTGTCTCTGTCTGTGTCTGTGCCTCTGCCTCTGTCTCTTTGTCTCTGTCTCTGCATCTCTGCCTCCGTGCCTATGTCTCTCTGTCTCTGTCTCTGTCTCTGTCTCTGTCTCCGCCTCTGTCTCTGTCCCTGTCCCTCTCCCTGTCCCTGTCGCTGTCTCTGCCTCTGTCTCTGTCTCTGTCTCTGTCTCTGTCTCTGTCTCTGTCTCTGTCTCTATCTCTGTCTCTGTCTCTGTCTCTGGGTCTCTGCCTGTGTGCCTCTGCCTCTGTCTCTTTGTCTCTGTCTCTGCATCTCTGCCTCCGTGCCTATGTCTCTCTGTCTCTGTCTCTGTCTCTGTCTCTGTCTCTGTCTCCGTCTGTCTCTGTCTCTGTCTCTGCCTCTGTCTCTGTCCCTGTCCCTCTCCCTGTCCCTGTCGCTGTCGCTGTCTCTGTCTCTGTCTCTGTCTCCGCCTCTGTCTCTGTCCCTGTCCCTCTCCCTGTCCCTGTCGCTGTCTCTGTCTCTGTCTCTGTCTCTGTCTCTGTCTCTGTCTCTGTCTCTATCTCTGTCTCTGTCTCTGTCTCTGGGTCTCTGCCTGTGTGCCTCTGCCTCTGTCTCTTTGTCTCTGTCTCTGCATCTCTGCCTCCGTGCCTATGTCTCTCTGTCTCTGTCTCTGTCTCTGTCTCTGTCTCCGCCTCTGTCTCTGTCCCTCTCCCTGTCCCTGTCGCTGTCTCTGCCTCTGTCTCTGTCTCTGTCTCTGTCTCTGTCTCTGTCTCTGTCTCTGTCTCTGTCTCTATCTCTATCTCTGTCTCTGTCTCTGTCTCTGGGCCTCTGCCTGTGTGCCTCTGCCTCTGTCTCTTTGTCTCTGTCTCTGCATCTCTGCCTCCGTGCCTATGTCTCTCTGTCTCTGTCTCTGTCTCTGTCTCTGTCTCCGTCTGTCTCTGTCTCTGTCTCTGCCTCTGTCTCTGTCCCTGTCCCTCTCCCTGTCCCTGTCGCTGTCGCTGTCTCTGTCTCTGTCTCTGTCTCCGCCTCTGTCTCTGTCCCTGTCCCTCTCCCTGTCCCTGTCGCTGTCTCTGTCTCTGTCTCTGTCTCTGTCTCTGTCTCTGTCTCTGTCTCTATCTCTGTCTCTGTCTCTGTCTCTATCTCTGTCTCTGTCTCTGTTTCTGGGTCTCTGCCTGTGTGCCTCTGCCTCTGTCTCTTTGTCTCTGTCTCTGCATCTCTGCCTCCGTACCTATGTCTCTCTGTCTCCGTCTCTGTCTCTGTCTCTGTCTGCGTCTCTGTCTCCGCCTCTGTCTCTGTCTCTGCCTCTGTCTCTGTCCCTCTCCCTCTCCCTGTCCCTGCCGCTGTCTCTGTCTCTGTCTCTGTCTCTGTCTCTGTCTCTACCTCTGTCTCTGTCTCTGTCTCTGTCTTTGTCTCTGTCTCTGTCTCTGTTTGTGTCTCTGTCTCTGCCCCTGTTTCTGTCTCTGTCTTTGTCTCTGTCTCTGTCTCTGTCACTGTCTCCGTCTCTGTCTCTGTCTCTGTCTCTGTCTCTGTCTCTGTCTCTGTCTCTGACTCTGTCTTTGTCTCTGTCTGTGTCTCTGCCTCTGCCTCTGTCTCCGTCTCTGTCTCTATCTCTATCTCTGCCTCTGTCTCTGTCCCCGTATCTGTCTCTGCCTCTGTCTCTGTCTCTACCTCTGTCTCTGTCTCTGTCTCTGTCTCTGTCTCTGTCTATGCATCTGTCTCCGCCCCTGTCTCCGTCTCTGTCTCTGTCTCTGTCTTTGTCTCTGTCTCTGTCTCTGTTTCTGTCTCTGTCTCTGTCCCTGTTTCTGTCTCTGTCTTTGTCTCTGTCTCTCTCTCTGCCACTGTCTCCGTCTCTGTCTCTGTCTCTGTCTCTGTCTCTGTCTCTGTCTCTGTCTCTGTCTCTGTCTCTGTCTCTTTCCCTGTCTGAGACTCTGCCTCTGTCTCTGTCTCTGTCTCTGTCTCTGTCTCTGTCTCTGTCTCTGTCTCTGTCTCTGTCTCTGTCTCCGTGTCTGTCTCTGTCTCTGTCTCTGTCTGAGACTCTGCCTCTGTCTTTGTGTCTGTCTCTGTCTCTGTCTCTGTCTCTGTCTCTGTCTCTGTCTCTGTCTCTGTCTCTGTCTCTGTCTCTGTCTCTGTCTCTGTCTCTGTCTCTGTCTCTGTCTCTGTCTCTGTCTCTGTCTCTGTCTCTGTCTCTGTCTCTGTCTCTGTCTCTGTCTCTGTCTCTACCTCTGTCTCTGTCTCTGTCTCTGTCTCTGTCTCTGTCTATGCATCTGTCTCTGTCCCCGTCTCCGTCTCTGTCTCTGTCTCTGTCTTTGTCTCTGTCTCTGTCTCTGTTTCTGTTTCTGTCTCTGTCTCTGTCCCTGTTTCTGTCTCTGTCTTTGTCTCTGTCTCTGTCTCTGTCACTGTCTCCGTCCCTGTCTCTGTCTCTGTCTCCGCCTCTGTCTCTGTCCCTGTCCCTCGCCCTGTCCCTGTCGCTGTCTCTGTCTCTGTCTCTGTCTCTGTCTCTGTCTCTGTCACTGTCTCTGTCTCTATC
>CAMAOD020000312.1:32500-35000 GCA_945859595.2 Megachile willughbiella
TCTGTCTCTGTCTCTGTCTGAGACTCTGCCTCTGTCTTTGTGTCTGTCTCTGTCTCTGTCTCTGTCTCTGTCTCTGTCTCTGTCTCTGTCTCTGTCTCTGTCTCTGTCTCTGTCTCTGTCTCTGTCCCTGTCGCTGTCTCTGCCTCTGTCTCTGTCTCTGTCTCTGTCTCTGTCTCTGTCTCTGTCTCTGTCTCTGTCTCTGTCTCTATCTCTGTCTCTGTCTCTGTCTCTGGGTCTCTGCCTGTGTGCCTCTGCCTCTGTCTCTTTGTCTCTGTCTCTGCATCTCTGCCTCCGTGCCTATGTCTCTCTGTCTCTGTCTCTGTCTCTGTCTCTGTCTCTGTCTCCGTCTGTCTCTGTCTCTGTCTCTGCCTCTGTCTCTGTCCCTGTCCCTCTCCCTGTCCCTGTCGCTGTCGCTGTCTCTGTCTCTGTCTCTGTCTCCGCCTCGGTCTCTGTCCCTGTCCCTCTCCCTGTCCCTGTCGCTGTCTCTGTCTCTGTCTCTGTCTCTGTCTCTGTCTCTGTCTCTGTCTTTGTCTCTGTCTCAGTCTCTGTTTCTGTCTCTGTCTCTGTCCCTGTTTCTGTCTCTGTCTTTGTCTCTGTCTCTGTCTCTGTCACTGTCTCCGTCTCTGTCTCTGTCTCTGTCTCTGTCTCTGTCTCTGTCTCTGTCTCTGTCTCTGTCTCTGTCTCTGTCTCTGTCTCTGTCTCTGTCTCTGTCTCTGTCTCCGTGTCTGTCTCTGTCTCTGTCTCTGTCTGAGACTCTGCCTCTGTCTTTGTGTCTGTCTCTGTCTCTGTCTCTGTCTCTGTCTCTGTCTCTGTCTCTGTCTCTGTCTCTGTCTCTGTCTCTGTCTCTGCCTCTGTGTCTGTCCCTGTCGCTGTCTCTGTCTCTGTCTCTGTCTCTGTCTCTGTCTTTGTCTCTGTCTGTGTCTGTGCCTCTGCCTCTGTCTCCGTCTCTGTCTCTGTCCCTGTCTCTGCCTCTGTCTCTGTCCCCGTATCTGTCTCTGTCTCTGTTTCTGTCTCTGTCCCTGTCTCTGTCTCTGTCTCCGCCTCTGTCTCTGTCCCTGTCCCTCTCCCTGTCCCTGTCGCTGTCTCTGTCTCTGTCTCTGTCACTGTCTCCGTCTCTGTCTCTGTCTCTGTGTCTGTCTCCGTCTCTGTCTCTGTCTCTGTCTCTGTCTCTGTCTCTGTCTCTGTCTCCGTGTCTGTCTCTGTCTCTGTCTCTGTCTGAGACTCTGCCTCTGTCTTTGTGTCTGTCTCTGTCTCTGTCTCTGTCTTTGTCTCTGTCTCTGTCTCTGTCACTGTCTCCGTCCCTGTCTCTGTCTCTGTCTCCGCCTCTGTCTCTGTCCCTGTCCCTCTCCCTGTCCCTGTCGCTGTCTCTGTCTCTGTCTCTGTCTCTGTCACTGTCTCTGTCTCTGTCTCTGTCTCTGTCTCTGTCTCTGTCTCTGTCTCTGTCTCTGTCTCTGTCTCTGTCTCTGTCTCTGTCTCTGTCTCTGTCTCTGTCTCTGTCTCTGTCACTGTCTCTGTCTCTATCTCTGTCTCTGTCTCTGTCTCTGGGTCTCTGCCTGTGTGCCTCTGCCTCTGTCTCTTTGTCTCTGTCTCTGCATCTCTGCCTCCGTGCCTATGTCTCTCTGTCTCTGTCTCTGTCTCCGCCTCTGTCTCTGTCCCTGTCCCTCTCCCTGTCCCTGTCGCTGTCTCTGCCTCTGTCTCTGTCTCTGTCTCTGTCTCTGTCTCTGTCTCTGTCTCTGTCTCTGTCTCTGTCTCTGTCTCTGTCTCTGTCTCTGTCTCTGTCTCTGTCTCTGTCTCTGTCTCTGTCTCTATCTCTGTCTCTGTCTCTGTCTCTGGGTCTCTGCCTGTGTGCCTCTGCCTCTGTCTCTTTGTCTCTGTCTCTGCATCTCTGCCTCCGTGCCTATGTCTCTCTGTCTCTGTCTCTGTCTCTGTCTCTGTCTCTGTCTCCGTCTGTCTCTGTCTCTGTCTCTGCCTCTGTCTCTGTCCCTGTCCCTCTCCCTGTCCCTGTCGCTGTCGCTGTCTCTGTCTCTGTCTCTGTCTCCGCCTCGGTCTCTGTCCCTGTCCCTCTCCCTGTCCCTGTCGCTGTCTCTGTCTCTGTCTCTGTCTCTGTCTCTGTCTCTGTCTCTGTCTTTGTCTCTGTCTCAGTCTCTGTTTCTGTCTCTGTCTCTGTCCCTGTTTCTGTCTCTGTCTTTGTCTCTGTCTCTGTCTCTGTCACTGTCTCCGTCTCTGTCTCTGTCTCTGTCTCTGTCTCTGTCTCTGTCTCTGTCTCTGTCTCTGTCTCTGTCTCTGTCTCTGTCTCTGTCTCTGTCTCTGTCTCTGTCTCCGTGTCTGTCTCTGTCTCTGTCTCTGTCTGAGACTCTGCCTCTGTCTTTGTGTCTGTCTCTGTCTCTGTCTCTGTCTCTGTCTCTGTCTCTGTCTCTGTCTCTGTCTCTGTCTCTGTCTCTGTCTCTGCCTCTGTGTCTGTCCCTGTCGCTGTCTCTGTCTCTGTCTCTGTCTCTGTCTC
>CAMAOD020000312.1:45000-50000 GCA_945859595.2 Megachile willughbiella
TGTCGCTGTCTCTGTCTCTGTCTCTGTCTCTGTCTCCGCCTCTGTCTCTGTCCCTGTCCCTCTCCCTGTCCCTGTCGCTGTCTCTGTCTCTGTCTCTGTCTCTATCTCTGTCTCTGTCTCTGTCTCTATCTCTGTCTCTGTTTCTGTCTCTGGGTCTCTGCCTGTGTGCCTCTGCCTCTGTCTCTTTGTCTCTGTCTCTGCATCTCTGCCTCCGTGCCTATGTCTCTCTGTCTCCGTCTCTGTCTCTGTCTCTGTCTGCGTCTCTGTCTCCGTCTCTGTCTCTGTCTCTGCCTCTGTCTCTGTCCCTGTCCCTCTCCCTGCCCCTGCCGCTGTCTCTGTCTCTGTCTCTGTCTCTGTCTCTGTCTCTGTCTCTGTCTCTGTCTCTGTCTCTGTCACTGTCTCTGTCTCTATCTCTGTCTCTGTATCTGTCTCTGGGTCTCTGCCTGTGTGCCTCTGCCTCTGTCTCTTTGTCTCTGTCTCTGCATCTCTGCCTCCGTGCCTATGTCTCTCTGTCTCTGTCTCTGTCTCTGTCTCTGTCTCCGCCTCTGTCTCTGTCCCTCTCCCTGTCCCTGTCGCTGTCTCTGCCTCTGTCTCTGTCTCTGTCTCTGTCTCTGTCTCTGTCTCTGTCTCTGTCTCTATCTCTGTCTCTGTCTCTGTCTCTGGGCCTCTGCCTGTGTGCCTCTGCCTCTGTCTCTTTGTCTCTGTCTCTGCATCTCTGCCTCCGTGCCTATGTCTCTCTGTCTCTGTCTCTGTCTCTGTCTCTGTCTCCGTCTGTCTCTGTCTCTGTCTCTGCCTCTGTCTCTGTCCCTGTCCCTCTCCCTGTCCCTGTCGCTGTCGCTGTCTCTGTCTCTGTCTCTGTCTCCGCCTCTGTCTCTGTCCCTGTCCCTCTCCCTGTCCCTGTCGCTGTCTCTGTCTCTGTCTCTGTCTCTGTCTCTGTCTCTGTCTCTGTCTCTGTCTCTGTCTCTGTCTCTGTCTCTGTCTCTATCTCTGTCTCTGTCTCTGTCTCTATCTCTGTCTCTGTCTCTGTTTCTGGGTCTCTGCCTGTGTGCCTCTGCCTCTGTCTCTTTGTCTCTGTCTCTGCATCTCTGCCTCCGTACCTATGTCTCTCTGTCTCCGTCTCTGTCTCTGTCTCTGTCTGCGTCTCTGTCTCCGCCTCTGTCTCTGTCTCTGCCTCTGTCTCTGTCCCTGTCCTTCTCCCTGTCCCTGCCGCTGTCTCTGTCTCTGTCTCTGTCTCTGTCTCTGTCTCTACCTCTGTCTCTGTCTCTGTCTCTGTCTTTGTCTCTGTCTCTGTCTCTGTTTGTGTCTCTGTCTCTGCCCCTGTTTCTGTCTCTGTCTTTGTCTCTGTCTCTGTCTCTGTCACTGTCTCCGTCTCTGTCTCTGTCTCTGTCTCTGTCTCTGTCTCTGTCTCTGTCTCTGACTCTGTCTTTGTCTCTGTCTGTGCCTCTGCCTCTGCCTCTGTCTCCGTCTCTGTCTCTATCTCTATCTCTGCCTCTGTCTCTGTCCCCGTATCTGTCTCTGCCTCTGTCTCTGTCTCTACCTCTGTCTCTGTCTCTGTCTCTGTCTCTGTCTCTGTCTATGCATCTGTCTCCGCCCCTGTCTCCGTCTCTGTCTCTGTCTCTGTCTTTGTCTCTGTCTCTGTCTCTGTTTCTGTCTCTGTCTCTGTCCCTGTTTCTGTCTCTGTCTTTGTCTCTGTCTCTCTCTCTGCCACTGTCTCCGTCTCTGTCTCTGTCTCTGTCTCTGTCTCTGTCTCTGTCTCTGTCTCTGTCTCTGTCTCTGTCTCTTTCCCTGTCTGAGACTCTGCCTCTGTCTCTGTCTCTGTCTCTGTCTCTGTCTCTGTCTCTGTCTCTGTCTCTGTCTCCGTGTCTGTCTCTGTCTCTGTCTCTGTCTGAGACTCTGCCTCTGTCTTTGTGTCTGTCTCTGTCTCTGTCTCTGTCTCTGTCTCTGTCTCTGTCTCTGTCTCTGTCTCTGTCTCTGTCTCTGTCTCTGTCTCTGTCTCTGTCTCTGTCTCTGTCTCTGTCTCTGTCTCTGTCTCTGTCTCTGTCTCTACCTCTGTCTCTGTCTCTGTCTCTGTCTCTGTCTCTGTCTATGCATCTGTCTCTGTCCCCGTCTCCGTCTCTGTCTCTGTCTCTGTCTTTGTCTCTGTCTCTGTCTCTGTTTCTGTCTCTGTCTCTGTCCCTGTTTCTGTCTCTGTCTTTGTCTCTGTCTCTGTCTCTGTCACTGTCTCCGTCCCTGTCTCTGTCTCTGTCTCCGCCTCTGTCTCTGTCCCTGTCCCTCGCCCTGTCCCTGTCGCTGTCTCCGTCTCTGTCTCTGTCTCTGTCTCTGTCTCTGTCACTGTCTCTGTCTCTATCTCTGTCTCTGTCTCTGTCTCTGGGTCTCTGCCTGTGTGCCTCTGCCTCTGTCTCTTTGTCTCTGTCTCTGCATCTCTGCCTCCGTGCCTATGTCTCTCTGTCTCTGTCTCTGTCTCTGTCTCCGCCTCTGTCTCTGTCCCTGTCCCTCTCCCTGTCCCTGTCGCTGTCTCTGCCTCTGTCTCTGTCTCTGTCTCTGTCTCTGTCTCTGTCTCTGTCTCTGTCTCTGTCTCTGTCTCTGTCTCTGTCTCTGTCTCTGTCTCTGTCTCCGTGTCTGTCTCTGTCTCCGTGTCTGTCTCTGTCTCTGTCTGAGACTCTGCCTCTGTCTTTGTCTCTGTCTCTGTCTCTGTTTCTGTCTCTGTCTCTGTCCCTGTTTCTGTCTCTGTCTTTGTCTCTGTCTCTGTCTCTGTCTCTGTCACTGTCTCCGTCTCTGTCTCTGTCTCTGTCTCTGTCTCTGTCTCTGTCTGAGACTCTGCCTCTGTCTTTGTGTCTGTCTCTGTCTCTGTCTCTGCCTCTGTCTCTGTCTCTGTCTCTGTCTCTGTCTCTGTCTCTGTCTCTGTCTCTGTCTCTGTCTCTGTCTCTGTCTCTGTCCCTGTCGCTGTCTCTGCCTCTGTCTCTGTCTCTGTCTCTGTCTCTGTCTCTGTCTCTGTCTCTATCTCTGTCTCTGTCTCTGTCTCTGGGTCTCTGCCTGTGTGCCTCTGCCTCTGTCTCTTTGTCTCTGCCTCTGCATCTCTGCCTCCGTGCCTATGTCTCTCTGTCTCTGTCTCTGTCTCTGTCTCTGTCTCTGTCTCCGTCTGTCTCTGTCTCTGTCTCTGCCTCTGTCTCTGTCCCTGTCCCTCTCCCTGTCCCTGTCGCTGTCGCTGTCTCTGTCTCTGTCTCTGTCTCCGCCTCGGTCTCTGTCCCTGTCCCTCTCCCTGTCCCTGTCGCTGTCTCTGTCTCTGTCTCTGTCTCTGTCTCTGTCTCTGTCTTTGTCTCTGTCTCTGTCTCTGTTTCTGTCTCTGTCTCTGTCCCTGTTTCTGTCTCTGTCTTTGTCTCTGTCTCTGTCTCTGTCACTGTCTCCGTCTCTGTCTCTGTCTCTGTCTCTGTCTCTGTCTCTGTCTCTGTCTCTGTCTCTGTCTCTGTCTCTGTCTCTGTCTCTGTCTCTGTCTCCGTGTCTGTCTCTGTCTCTGTCTCTGTCTGAGACTCTGCCTCTGTCTTTGTGTCTGTCTCTGTCTCTGTCTCTGTCTCTGTCTCTGTCTCTGTCTCTGTCTCTGTCTCTGTCTCTGTCTCTGTCTCTGTCTCTGTCTCTGTCTCTGTCTCTGTCTCTGTCTCTGTCTCTGTCTCTGTCTCTACCTCTGTCTCTGTCTCTGTCTCTGTCTCTGTCTCTGTCTCTGTCTCTGTGTATGCATCTGTCTCTGTCCCTGTCTCCGTCTCTGTCTCTGTCTCTGTCTTTGTCTCTGTCTCTGTCTCTGTTTCTGTCTCTGTCTCTGTCCCTGTTTCTGTCTCTGTCTTTGTCTCTGTCTCTGTCTCTGTCACTGTCTCCATCCCTGTCTCTGTCTCTGTCTCCGTATCTGTCTCTGTCTCTGTCTCTGTCTCTTTCTCTGTCTGAGACTCTGCCTCCGTCTCTGTCTCTGTCTCTGCCTCTGTGTCTGTCCCTGTCGCTGTCTCTGTCTCTGTCTCTGTCTCTGTCTCTGTCTTTGTCTCTGTCTGTGTCTGTGCCTCTGCCTCTGTCTCCGTCTCTGTCTCTGTCCCTGTCTCTGCCTCTGTCTCTGTCCCCGTATCTGTCTCTGTCTCTGTTTCTGTCTCTGTCCCTGTCTCTGTCTCTGTCTCCGCCTCTGTCTCTGTCCCTGTCCCTCTCCCTGTCCCTGTCGCTGTCTCTGTCTCTGTCCCTGTCTCTGCCTCTGTCTCTGTCCCCGTATCTGTCTCTGTCTCTGTTTCTGTCTCTGTCCCTGTCTCTGTCTCTGTCTCCGCCTCTGTCTCTGTCCCTGTCCCTCTCCCTGTCCCTGTCGCTGTCTCTGTCTCTGTCTCTGTCACTGTCTCCGTCTCTGTCTCTCTCTCTGTGTCTGTCTCCGTCTCTGTCTCTGTCTCTGTCTCTGTCTCTGTCTCTGTCTCTGTCTCCGTGTCTGTCTCTGTCTCTGTCTCTGTCTGAGACTCTGCCTCTGTCTTTGTGTCTGTCTCTGTCTCTGTCTCTGTCTCTGTCTTTGTCTCTGTCTCTGTCTCTGTCACTGTCTCCGTCCCTGTCTCTGTCTCTGTCTCCGCCTCTGTCTCTGTCCCTGTCCCTCTCCCTGTCCCTGTCGCTGTCTCTGTCTCTGTCTCTGTCTCTGTCACTGTCTCTGTCTCTGTCTCTGCCTCTGTCTCTGTCTCTGTCTCTGTCTCTGTCTCTGTCTCTGTCTCTGTCTCTGTCTCTGTCTCTGTCACTGTCTCTGTCTCTATCTCTGTCTCTGTCTCTGTCTCTGGGTCTCTGCCTGTGTGCCTCTGCCTCTGTCTCTTTGTCTCTGTCTCTGCATCTCTGCCTCCGTGCCTATGTCTCTCTGTCTCTGTCTCTGTCTCCGCCTCTGTCTCTGTCCCTGTCCCTCTCCCTGTCCCTGTCGCTGTCTCTGCCTCTGTCTCTGTCTCTGTCTCTGTCTCTGTCTCTGTCTCTGTCTCTGTCTCTGTCTCTGTCTCTTTCTCTGTCTC
>CAMAOD020000312.1:55000-77500 GCA_945859595.2 Megachile willughbiella
TGTCTTTGTCTCTGTCTGTGTCTCTGACTCCGTCTCCGTCTCTGTCTCTATCTCTATCTCTGCCTCTCTCTCTGTCCCCGTATCTGTCTCTGCCTCTGTCTCTGTCTCTGTCTCTGTCTCTGTCTCTGTCTCTGTCTCTGTCACTGTCTCTGTGCCTGTCCCTCTCCCTGTCCCTGTCGCTGTCTCTGTCTCTGTCTCTGTCTCTGTCTCTGTCTCAGTCTCAGTCTCTGCCTCTGTCTCTGTCTCTGTCTCTGTCTCTGTCTCTGTCTCTGTCTCTGTCTCTGTCTCTGTCTCTGTCTCTGTCTCTGTCTCTGTCTCTGTCTCTGTCTCTGTCTCTGTCTCTGTCTCTGTCTCTGTCTCTGTCTCTGTCTCTGTCTCTGTCTCTGTCTCTGTCTCTGTCTCTGTCTCTGTCTCTGTCTCTGTCTCTGTCTCTGTCTCTGTCTCTGTCTCTGTCTCTGTCTCTGTCTCTGTCTCTGTCTCTGTCTCTGTCTCTGTCTCTGTCTCTGTCTCTGTCCCTGTCGCTGTCTCGGTCTCTGTCTCTGTCTCTGTCTTTGTCTCTGTCTGTGTCTGTGCCTCTGCCTCTGTCTCCGTCTCTGTCTCTGCCCTGTCTCTGCCTCTGTCTCTGTCCCCGTATCTGTCTCTGTCTCTGTCTCTGTCTCTGCCTCTGTCTCTGTCCCTGTCCCTGTCCCTCTCCCTGTCCCTGTCGCTGTCTCTGTCTCTGTCTCTGTCTCTGCCTCTGTCTCTGTCTCTGTCTCTGTCTCTGTCTCTGTCTCTGTCTCTGTCTCTGTCTCTGTCTCTGTCTCTGTCTCTGTCTCTGCCTCTGTCTCTGTCCCTGTCTCTGTCTCTGTCTCTGTCTCCGTCTTTGTCTGTGTCTGTGTTTCTGCCTCTTTCTCGGCCTTTGTCTCCGTCTCTGTCTCTGTCTCTGTCTCTGTCTCTATCTCTGTCTCTGTCTCTGTCTCTATCTCTGTCTCTGTCTCTGTCTCTGGGTCTCTGCCTGTGTGCCTCTGCCTCTGTCTCTTTGTCTCTGTCTCTGCATCTCTGCCTCCGTGCCTATGTCTCTCTGTCTCCGTCTCTGTCTCTGTCTCTGTCTCCGTCTCTGTCTCTGTCTCTGTCTCTGTCTCTGCCTCTGTCTCTGTCCCTGTCCCTCTCCCTGTCCCTGTCTCTGTCTCAGTCTCAGTCTCTGCCTCTGTCTCTGTCTCTGTCTCTGTCTCTGTCTCTGTCTCTGTCTCTGTCTCTGTCTCTGTCTCTGTCTCTGTCTCTGTCTCTGTCTCTGTCTCTGTCTCTGTCTCTGTCCCTGTCTCTGTCTCTGTCTCTGTCCCTGTCGCTGTCTCTGTCTCTGTCTCTGTCTTTGTCTCTGTCTGTGTCTGTGCCTCTGCCTCTGCCTCCGTCTCTGTCTCTGTCCCTGTCTCTGCCTCTGTCTCTGTCCCCGTATCTGTCTCTGTCTCTGTTTCTGTCTCTGTCCCTGTCTCTGTCTCTGTCTCCGCCTCTGTCTCTGTCTCTGTCTCTGTCTCTGTCTCTGTCTCTGTCTCTATCTCTGTCTCTGTCTCTGTCTCTATCTCTGTCTCTGTCGCTGTCTCTGGGTCTCTGCCTGTGTGCCTCTGCCTCTGTCTCTTTGTCTCTGTCTCTGCATCTCTGCCTCCGTGCCTATGTCTCTCTGTCTCTGTCTCTGTCTCTGTCTCCGTCTCCGTCTCTGTCTCTGTCTCTGTCTCTGCCTCTGTCTCTGTCCCTGTCCCTCTCCCTGTCCCTGTCGCTGTCTCTGTCTCTGTCTCTGTCTCCGCCTCTGTCTCTGTCCCTGTCCCTCTCCCTGTCCCTGTCGCTGTCTCTGCCTCTGTCTCTGTCTCTGCCTCTGTCTCTGTCTCTGTCTCTGTCTCTGTCTCTGTCTCTGTCTCTGTCTCTGTCTCTGTCTCTGTCTCTGTCTCTGTCTCTGTCTCTGTCTCTGTCTCTGTCTCTGTCTCTGTCTCTGTCTCTGTCTCTGTCTCTGTCTCTGTCTCTGTCTCTGTCTCTGTCTCTGTCTCTGTCTCTGTCTCTGTCTCTGTCTCTATCTCTGTCACTGTCTCTGTCTCTATCTCTGTCTCTGTCTCTGTCTCTGGGTCTCTGCCTGTGTGCCTCTGCCTCTGTTTCTTTGTCTCTGTCTCTGCATCTCTGCCTCCGTGCCTATGTCTCTCTGTCTCTGTCTCTGTCTCTGTCTCTGTCTCTGTCTCCGCCTCTGTCTCTGTCCCTGTTCCTCTCCCTGTCCCTGTCGCTGTCTCTGTCTCTGTCTCTGTCTCTGTCTCTGTCTCTGTCTCTGTCTCTGTCTCTGTCTCTATCTCTGTCTCCGTCTCTGCCTCTGTCTCTGTCTCTGTCTCTGTCTCTGTCTCTGTCTCTGTCTCTGTCTCTGTCTCTGTCTCTGTCTCTGTCTCTGTCTCTGTCTCTGTCTCTGTCTCTGTCTCCGTGTCTGTCTCTGTCTCCGTGTCTGTCTCTGTCTCTGTCTCTGTCTCTTTCCCTGTCTGAGACTCTGCCTCTGTCTCTGTCTCTGTCTCTGTCTCTGTCTCTGTCTCTGTCTCTGTCTCTGTCTCTGTCTCTGTCCCTGCGCCTGTCCCTCTCCCTGTCCCTGTCGCTGTCTCTGTCTCTGTCTCTGTCTCTGTCTCTGTCTCTGTCTTTTTCTCTGTCTGTGTCTCTGACTCTGTCTCCGTCTCTGTCTCTATCTCTATCTCTGCCTCTCTCTCTGTCCCCGTATCTGTCTCTGCCTCTGTCTCTGTCTCTGTCTCTGTCTCTGTCTCTGTCTCTGTCTCTGTCTCTGTCTCTGTCACTGTCTCTGTGCCTGTCCCTCTCCCTGTCCCTGTCGCTGTCTCTGTCTCTGTCTCTGTCTCTGTCTCTGTCTCTGTCTCTGTCTCTGTCTCAGTCTCAGTCTCTGCCTCTGCCTCTGTCTCTGTCCCTGTCTCTGTCTCTGTCTCTGTCTCTGTCTCTGTCTCTGTCTCTGTCTCTGTCTCTGTCTCTGTCTCTGTCTCTGTCTCTGTCTCTGTCTCTGTCTCTGTCTCTGTCTCTGTCTCTGTCTCTGTCTCAGTCCCTGTCGCTGTCTCGGTCTCTGTCTCTGTCTCTGTCTTTGTCTCTGTCTGTGTCTGTGCCTCTGCCTCTGTCTCCGTCTGTGTCTCTGTCCCTGTCTCTGCCTCTGTCTCTGTCCCCGTATCTGTCTCTGCCTCTGTCTCTGTCCCTGTCCCTGTCCCTCTCCCTGTCCCTGTCGCTGTCTCTGTCTCTGTCTCTCTCTCTGTCTCTGTCTCTGTCTCTGTCTCTGTCTCTGTCTCTGTCTCTGTCTCTGCCTCTGTCTCTGTCCCTGTCTCCGTCTTTGTCTGTGTCTGTGTTTCTGCCTCTTTCTCGGCTTTTGTCTCCGTCTCTGTCTCTGTCTCTGTCGCTGTCTCTGTCTCTGTCTCTGTCTCTGTCTCTGTCTCTGTCTCTGTCTCTGTCTCTGTCTCTGTCTCTGTCTCTGTCTCTGTCTCTGTCTCTGTCTCTGTCTCTGTCTCTGTCTCTGTCTCTGTCTCTGTCTCTGTCTCTATCTCTGTCTCTGTCTCTGTCTCTGGGTCTCTGCCTGTGTGCCTCTGCCTCTGTCTCTTTGTCTCTGTCTCTGCATCTCTGCCTCCGTGCCTATGTCTCTCTGTCTCTGTCTCTGTCTCTGTCTCTGTCTCTGTCTCCGTCTCTGTCTCTGTCTCTGTCTCTGCCTCTGTCTCTGTCCCTGTCCCTCTCCCTGTCCCTGTCGCTGTCTCTGTCTCTGTCTCTGTCTCTGTCTCTGTCTCTGGGTCTCTGCCTTTGTGCCTCTGCCTCTGTCTCTTTGTCTCTGTCTCTGCATCTCTGCCTCCGAGCCTATGTCTCTCTGTCTCTGTCTCTGTCTCTGTCTCTGTCTCTGTCTCCGCCTCTGTCTCTGTCCCTGTCCCTCTCCCTGTCCCTGTCGCTGTCTCTGCCTCTGTCTCTGTCTCTGTCTCTGTCTCTGTCTCTGTCTCTGTCTCTGTCTTTGTCTCTGTCTCTGTCTCTATCTCTGTCTCTGTCTCTGTCTCTATCTCTGTCTCTGTCTCTGTCTCTGGGTCTCTGCCTGTGTGCCTCTGCCTCTGTCTCTTTGTCTCTGTCTCTGCATCTCTGCCTCCGTGCCTATGTCTCTCTGTCTCCGTCTCTGTCTCTGTCTCTGTCTCCGTCTCTGTCTCTGTCTCTGTCTCTGTCTCTGCCTCTGTCTCTGTCCCTGTCCCTCTCCCTGTCCCTGCCGCTGTCTCTGTCTCTGTCTCTGTCTCTGTCTCTGTCTCTGTCTCTGTCTCTACCTCTGTCTCTGTCTCTGTCTCTGTCTCTGTCTCTGTCTCTGTCTCTGTCTATGCATCTGTCTCTGTCCCTGTCTCCGTCTCTGTCTCTGTCTCTGTCTTTGTCTCTGTCTCTGTCTCTGTCTCTGTCTCTGTCTCTGTCTCTGTCTCTGTCTCTGTCCCCGTATCTGTCTCTGTCTCTGTCTCTGTCTCTGTCTCGGTCTCTGTCTCTGTCTCAGTCTCAGTCTCTGTCTCTGTCTCTGTCTCTGTCTCTGTCTCTGTCTCTGTCTCTGTCTCTGTCTCTGTCTCTGCCCCTGTCTCTGTCTCTGTCTCTGTCTCTGCCCTTGTCTCTGTCTCAGTCTCTGTCTCTGTCTCTGTCTCTGTCTCTGTCTGAGACTCTGCCTCTGTCTTTGTCTCTGTCTCTGTCTCTGTCTCTGTCTCTGTCTCTGTCTCTGCCTCTGTCTCTGTCTCTGTCTCTGTCTCTGTCTCTGTTTCTGTCTGTGTCTCTGTCTCTGTCTCTGTCTCTGTCTCTGTGTCTGTCTCTGTCTCTGTCTCTGTCTCTGTCTCTGTCTCTGTCTCGGTCTCTGTCTGTGTCTCTGTCTCTGTCCCGGTCTTTGTCTCCGACTCTGTCTCTGTCTCTGTCTCTGTCTCTGTCTTTGTCTCTGTCTCTGTCTCTGTCTCTGTCTCTGTCTCTGTCTCTGTCTCTGTCCCCGTATCTGTCTGTGTCTCTGTCTCTGTCCCGGTCTTTGTCTCCGACTCTGTCTCTGTCTCTGTCTCTGTCTCTGCCTCTGTCTCTGTCTCTGTCTCTGACTCTGTCTCTGTCTGTGTCTCTGTCTCTGTCTCTGTCTCTGTCTCTGTCTCTGTCTCTGTCTCTGTCTCTGTCTCTGTCTCTGTCTCTGTCTCTGTCTCTGTCTATGCATCTGTCTCTGTCCCTGTCTCCGTCTCTGTCTCTGTCTCTGTCTTTGTCTCTGTCTCTGTCTCTGTCTCTGTCTCTGTCTCTGTCTCTGTCTCTGTCTCTGTCCCCGTATCTGTCTCTGTCTCTGTCTCTGTCTCTGTCTCTGTCTCTGTCTCTGTCTCTGTCTCTGTCTCTGTCTCTGTCTCTGTCTCTGTCTCTGTCTCTGCCTCTGTCTCTGTCCCTGTCTCTGTCTCTGTCTCTGTCTCCGTCTTTGTCTGTGTCTGTGTTTCTGCCTCTTTCTCGGCCTTTGTCTCCGTCTCTGTCTCTGTCTCTGTCTCTATCTCTGTCTCTGTCTCTGTCTCTATCTCTGTCTCTGTCTCTGTCTCTATCTCTGTCTCTGTCTCTGTCTCTGGGTCTCTGCCTGTGTGCCTCTGCCTCTGTCTCTTTGTCTGTGTCTCTGCATCTCTGCCTCCGTGCCTATGTCTCTCTGTCTCCGTCTCTGTCTCTGTCTCTGTCTCCGTCTCTGTCTCTGTCTCTGTCTCTGTCTCTGCCTCTGTCTCTGTCCCTGTCCCTCTCCCTGTCCCTGCCGCTGTCTCTGTCTCTGTCTCTGTCTCTACCTCTGTCTCTGTCTCTGTCTCTGTCTCTGTCTCTGTCTCTGTCTATGCATCTGTCTCTGTCTCTGTCTCTGTCTCTGTCTCTGTCTCTGTCTCTGTCTCTGTCTCTGTCTCTGTCTCTGTCTCTGTCTCTGTACCTGTCCCTCTCCCTGTCCCTGTCGCTGCCTCCGTCTCTGTCTCTGTCTCTGTTTCTGTCTCTATCTCTGTCTCTGTCTCCGCCTCTGTTTCTGTCCCTGTCCCTGTCGCTGTCTCTGTCTCTGTCTCTGTCTCTGTCTCTGTCTCTGTCTCTGTCTCTGTCTCCGTCTCTGTCTCTGTCTCCGTCTCCGTCTCTGTCTCTGTCTCTGTCTCTGCCTCTGTCTCTGTCCCTGTCCCTCTCCCTGTCCCTGTCTCTGTCTCTGTCTCCGTCTCTGTCTCTGTCTCTGTCTCTGTCTCTGCCTCTGTCTCTGTCCCTGTCCCTCTCCCTGTCCCTGCCGCTGTCTCTGTCTCTGTCTCTGTCTCTGTCTCTGTCTCTGTCTCTGTCTCTACCTCTGTCTCTGTCTCTGTCTCTGTCTCTGTCTCTGTCTCTGTCTCTGTCTATGCATCTGTCTCTGTCCCTGTCTCCGTCTCTGTCTCTGTCTCTGTCTTTGTCTCTGTCTCTGTCTCTGTCTCTGTCTCTGTCTCTGTCTCTGTCCCCGTATCTGTCTCTGTCTCTGTCTCTGTCTCTGTCTCGGTCTCTGTCTCTGTCTCAGTCTCAGTCTCTGTCTCTGTCTCTGTCTCTGTCTCTGTCTCTGTCTCTGTCTCTGTCTCTGTCTCTGTTTCTGTCTGTGTCTCTGTCTCTGTCTCTGTTTCTGTCTCTATCTCTGTCTCTGTCTCCGCCTCTGTTTCTGTCCCTGTCCCTGTCGCTGTCTCTGTCTCTGTCTCTGTCTCTGTCTCTGTCTCTGTCTCTGTCTCTGTCTCCGTCTCTGTCTCTGTCTCCGTCTCCGTCTCTGTCTCTGTCTCTGTCTCTGCCTCTGTCTCTGTCCCTGTCCCTCTCCCTGTCCCTGTCTCTGTCTCTGTCTCCGTCTCTGTCTCTGTCTCTGTCTCTGTCTCTGCCTCTGTCTCTGTCCCTGTCCCTCTCCCTGTCCCTGCCGCTGTCTCTGTCTCTGTCTCTGTCTCTGTCTCTGTCTCTGTCTCTGTCTCTACCTCTGTCTCTGTCTCTGTCTCTGTCTCTGTCTCTGTCTCTGTCTCTGTCTATGCATCTGTCTCTGTCCCTGTCTCCGTCTCTGTCTCTGTCTCTGTCTTTGTCTCTGTCTCTGTCTCTGTCTCTGTCTCTGTCTCTGTCTCTGTCCCCGTATCTGTCTCTGTCTCTGTCTCTGTCTCTGTCTCGGTCTCTGTCTCTGTCTCAGTCTCAGTCTCTGTCTCTGTCTCTGTCTCTGTCTCTGTCTCTGTCTCTGTCTCTGTCTCTGTCTCTGCCCCTGTCTCTGTCTCTGTCTCTGTCTCTGCCCTTGTCTCTGTCTCAGTCTCTGTCTCTGTCTCTGTCTCTGTCTCTGTCTGAGACTCTGCCTCTGTCTTTGTCTCTGTCTCTGTCTCTGTCTCTGTCTCTGTCTCTGTCTCTGCCTCTGTCTCTGTCTCTGTCTCTGTCTCTGTCTCTGTTTCTGTCTGTGTCTCTGTCTCTGTCTCTGTCTCTGTCTCTGTGTCTGTCTCTGTCTCTGTCTCTGTCTCTGTCTCTGTCTCTGTCTCTGTCTCGGTCTCTGTCTGTGTCTCTGTCTCTGTCCCGGTCTTTGTCTCCGACTCTGTCTCTGTCTCTGTCTCTGTCTCTGTCTTTGTCTCTGTCTCTGTCTCTGTCTCTGTCTCTGTCTCTGTCTCTGTCTCTGTCCCCGTATCTGTCTGTGTCTCTGTCTCTGTCCCGGTCTTTGTCTCCGACTCTGTCTCTGTCTCTGTCTCTGTCTCTGCCTCTGTCTCTGTCTCTGTCTCTGACTCTGTCTCTGTCTGTGTCTCTGTCTCTGTCTCTGTCTCTGTCTCTGTCTCTGTCTCTGTCTCTGTCTCTGTCTCTGTCTCTGTCTCTGTCTCTGTCTCTGTCTCTGTCTCTGTCTCTGTCTCTGTCTATGCATCTGTCTCTGTCCCTGTCTCCGTCTCTGTCTCTGTCTCTGTCTTTGTCTCTGTCTCTGTCTCTGTCTCTGTCTCTGTCTCTGTCTCTGTCTCTGTCTCTGTCTCTGTCCCCGTATCTGTCTCTGTCTCTGTCTCTGTCTCTGTCTCTGTCTCTGTCTCTGTCTCTGTCTCTGTCTCTGTCTCTGTCTCTGTCTCTGTCTCTGCCTCTGTCTCTGTCCCTGTCTCTGTCTCTGTCTCTGTCTCCGTCTTTGTCTGTGTCTGTGTTTCTGCCTCTTTCTCGGCCTTTGTCTCCGTCTCTGTCTCTGTCTCTGTCTCTATCTCTGTCTCTGTCTCTGTCTCTATCTCTGTCTCTGTCTCTGTCTCTATCTCTGTCTCTGTCTCTGTCTCTGGGTCTCTGCCTGTGTGCCTCTGCCTCTGTCTCTTTGTCTGTGTCTCTGCATCTCTGCCTCCGTGCCTATGTCTCTCTGTCTCCGTCTCTGTCTCTGTCTCTGTCTCCGTCTCTGTCTCTGTCTCTGTCTCTGTCTCTGCCTCTGTCTCTGTCCCTGTCCCTCTCCCTGTCCCTGCCGCTGTCTCTGTCTCTGTCTCTGTCTCTACCTCTGTCTCTGTCTCTGTCTCTGTCTCTGTCTCTGTCTCTGTCTCTGTCTATGCATCTGTCTCTGTCTCTGTCTCTGTCTCTGTCTCTGTCTCTGTCTCTGTCTCTGTCTCTGTCTCTGTCTCTGTCTCTGTCTCTGTCTCTGTACCTGTCCCTCTCCCTGTCCCTGTCGCTGCCTCCGTCTCTGTCTCTGTCTCTGTTTCTGTCTCTATCTCTGTCTCTGTCTCCGCCTCTGTTTCTGTCCCTGTCCCTGTCGCTGTCTCTGTCTCTGTCTCTGTCTCTGTCTCTGTCTCTGTCTCTGTCTCTGTCTCCGTCTCTGTCTCTGTCTCCGTCTCCGTCTCTGTCTCTGTCTCTGTCTCTGCCTCTGTCTCTGTCCCTGTCCCTCTCCCTGTCCCTGTCGCTGTCTCTGTCTCTGTCTCTGTCTCCGCCTCTGTCTCTGTCCCTGTCCCTCTCCCTGTCCCTGTCGCTGTCTCTGCCTCTGTCTCTGTCTCTGCCTCTGTCTCTGTCTCTGTCTCTGTCTCTGTCTCTGTCTCTGTCTCTGTCTCTGTCTCTGTCTCTGTCTCTGTCTCTGTCTCTGTCTCTGTCTCTGTCTCTGTCTCTGTCTCTGTCTCTGTCTCTGTCTCTGTCTCTGTCTCCGTCTCTGTCTCTGTCTCTGTCTCTATCTCTGTCACTGTCTCTGTCTCTATCTCTGTCTCTGTCTCTGTCTCTGGGTCTCTGCCTGTGTGCCTCTGCCTCTGTCTCTTTGTCTCTGTCTCTGCATCTCTGCCTCCGTGCCTATGTCTCTCTGTCTCTGTCTCTGTCTCTGTCTCTGTCTCTGTCTCCGCCTCTGTCTCTGTCCCTGTCCCTCTCCCTGTCCCTGTCGCTGTCTCTGTCTCTGTCTCTGTCTCTGTCTCTGTCTCTGTCTCTGTCTCTGTCTCTGTCTCTATCTCTGTCTCCGTCTCTGTCTCTGTCTCTGTCTCTGTCTCTGTCTCTGTCTCTGTCTCTGTCTCTGTCTCTGTCTCTGTCTCTGTCTCTGTCTCTGTCTCTGTCTCTGTCTCTGTCTCTGTCTCTGTCTCTGTCTCTGTCTCCGTGTCTGTCTCTGCCTCCGTGTCTGTCTCTGTCTCTGTCTCTGTCTCTTTCCCTGTCTGAGACTCTGCCTCTGTCTCTGTCTCTGTCTCTGTCTCTGTCTCTGTCTCTGTCTCTGTCTCTGTCCCTGAGCCTGTCCCTCTCCCTGTCCCTGTCGCTGTCTCTGTCTCTGTCTCTGTCTCTGTCTCTGTCTTTTTCTCTGTCTGTGTCTCTGACTCTGTCTCCGTCTCTGTCTCTATCTCTATCTCTGCCTCTCTCTCTGTCCCCGTATCTGTCTCTGCCTCTGTCTCTGTCTCTGTCTCTGTCTCTGTCTCTGTCACTGTCTCTGTGCCTGTCCCTCTCCCTGTCCCTGTCGCTGTCTCTGTCTCTGTCTCTGTCTCTGTCTCAGTCTCAGTCTCTGCCTCTGTCTCTGTCCCTGTCTCTGTCTCTGTCTCTGTCTCTGTCTCTGTCTCTGTCTCTGTCTCTGTCTCTGTCTCTGTCTCTGTCTCTGTCTCTGTCTCTGTCTCTGTCTCTGTCTCTGTCTCTGTCTCTGTCTCTGTCTCTGTCTCTGTCTCTGTCTCTGTCTCTGTCTCTGTCTCTGTCTCTGTCTCTGTCTCTGTCTCTGTCTCTGTCTCTGTCTCTGTCTCTGTCTCTGTCTCTGTCTCTGTCTCTGTCTCTGTCTCTGTCTCTGTCCCTGTCGCTGTCTCGGTCTCTGTCTCTGTCTCTGTCTTTGTCTCTGTCTGTGTCTGTGCCTCTGCCTCTGTCTCCGTCTGTGTCTCTGTCCCTGTCTCTGCCTCTGTCTCTGTCCCCGTATCTGTCTCTGCCTCTGTCTCTGTCCCTGTCCCTGTCCCTCTCCCTGTCCCTGTCGCTGTCTCTGTCTCTGTCTCTCTCTCTGTCTCTGTCTCTGTCTCTGTCTCTGTCTCTGTCTCTGTCTCTGCCTCTGTCTCTGTCCCTGTCTCTGTCTCTGTCTCTGTCTCCGTCTTTGTCTGTGTCTGTGTTTCTGCCTCTTTCTCGGCTTTTGTCTCCGTCTCTGTCTCTGTCTCTGTCGCTGTCTCTGTCTCTGTCTCTGTCTCTGTCTCTGTCTCTGTCTCTGTCTCTGTCTCTGTCTCTGTCTCTGTCTCTGTCTCTGTCTCTGTCTCTATCTCTGTCTCTGTCTCTGTCTCTGTCTCTATCTCTGTCTCTGTCTCTGTCTCTGGGTCTCTGCCTGTGTGCCTCTGCCTCTGTCTCTTTGTCTCTGTCTCTGCATCTCTGCCTCCGTGCCTATGTCTCTCTGTCTCTGTCTCTGTCTCTGTCTCTGTCTCTGTCTCTGTCTCTGTCTCTGTCTTTGTCTCTGTCTCTGTCTCTATCTCTGTCTCTGTCTCTGTCTCTATCTCTGTCTCTGTCTCTGTCTCTGGGTCTCTGCCTGTGTGCCTCTGCCTCCGTCTCTTTGTCTCTGTCTCTGCATCTCTGCCTCCGTGCCTATGTCTCTCTGTATCCGTCTCTGTCTCTGTCTCTGTCTCCGTCTCTGTCTCTGTCTCTGTCTCTGTCTCTGCCTCTGTCTCTGTCCCTGTCCCTCTCCCTGTCCCTGCCGCTGTCTCTGTCTCTGTCTCTGTCTCTGTCTCTGTCTCTGTCTCTGTCTCTGTCTCTGTCTCTACCTCTGTCTCTGTCTCTGTCTCTGTCTCTGTCTCTGTCTATGCATCTGTCTCTGTCCCTGTCTCCGTCTCTGTCTCTGTCTCTGTCTTTGTCTCTGTCTCTGTCTCTGTCTCTGTCTCTGTCTCTGTCTCTGTCTCTGTCTCTGTCCCCGTATCTGTCTCTGTCTCTGTCTCTGTCTCTGTCTCGGTCTCTGTCTCTGTCTCAGTCTCAGTCTCTGTCTCTGTCTCTGTCTCTGTCTCTGTCTCTGTCTCTGTCTCTGCCCCTGTCTCTGTCTCTGTCTCTGTCTCTGCCCTTGTCTCTGTCTCAGTCTCTGTCTCTGTCTCTGTCTCTGTCTCTGTCTGAGACTCTGCCTCTGTCTTTGTCTCTGTCTCTGTCTCTGTCTCTGTCTCTGTCTCTGTCTCTGCCTCTGTCTCTGTCTCTGTCTCTGTCTCTGTCTCTGTTTCTGTCTGTGTCTCTGTCTCTGTCTCTGTCTCTGTCTCTGTCTCTGTGTCTGTCTCTGTCTCTGTCTCTGTCTCTGTCTCTGTCTCTGTCTCGGTCTCTGTCTGTGTCTCTGTCTCTGTCCCGGTCTTTGTCTCCGACTCTGTCTCTGTCTCTGTCTCTGTCTCTGCCTCTGTCTCTGTCTCTGTCTCTGTCTGTGTCTCTGCATCTGTCTCGGTCTTTGTCTCCGTCCCTGTCAATGTTCCTGTCTCTGTCTCTGTCTCTGTCTCTGTCTGTGTCTCTGTCTCTGTCCCGGTCTTTGTCTCCGACTCTGTCTCTGTCTCTGTCTCTGTCTCTGCCTCTGTCTCTGTCTCTGTCTCTGTCTCTGTCTCCGTCTCTGTCTCTGTCACTGCCTCTGTCTCTGTCTCTGTCTCTGCCCCTGTCTCTGTCTCTCTCTCTGTCTCTGCCCTTGTCTCTGTCTCAGTCTGTGTCTCTGTCTCTGTCTCTGTCTGAGACTCTGCCTCTGTCTTTGTCTCTGTCTCTGTCTCTGTCTCTGTCTCTGTCCCTGTCTCTGTCTCTGTCGCTGTCTCTGTCTCCGTATCTGTCTCTGTCTCTGTCCCCGTATCTGTCTCTGTCTCTGTTTCTGTCTGTGTCTCTGTCTCTGTCTCTGTCTCTGTCTCTGTGTCTGTCTCTGTCTCTGTCTCTGTCTATGTCTCTCTCTGTATCTCTGCATCTGTCTCGGTCTTTGTCTCCGTCCCTGTCTCTGTCCCTGTCTCTGTCTCTGTCTCTGTCTGTGTCTCTGCCGCTGTCTCTGTCTCTGTCTCTGTCTCTGTCTCTGTCTCTGACTCTGTCTCTGTCTGTGTCTCTGTCTTTGTCTCTGTCTCTGTCTCTGTCTCTGTCTCTGTCTCTGTCTCTGTCTCTGTCTCTGTCTCTGTCTCTGTCTCTGTCTCTGTCTCTGTCTGTGTCTCTGTCTCTGTCCCGTTCTTTGTCTCCGTCTCTGTCTCTGTCTCTCTCTCTGTCTCTGTCTCTGCCTCTGTCTCTGTCTCTGTCTCTGTCTTTGTCTCCGTCTGTGTCTGTGCCTCTGCCTCTGTCTCCGTCTCTGTCTCTGTCTCTATCTCTGCCTCTGTCTCTGTCCCCGTATCTGTCTCTGTCTCTGTTTCTGTCTGTGTCTCTGTCTCTGTCTCTGTCTCTGTCTCTGTGTCTGTCTCTGTCTCTGTCTCTGTCTCTGTCTCTGTCTCTGTCTCTGTCTCTGTCTCTGTCTGTATCTCTGCATCTGTCTCGGTCTTTGTCTCCGTCCCTGTCTCTGTCCCTGTCTCTGTCTCTGTCTCTGTCTGTGTCTCTGCCGCTGTCACGGTCTTTGTCTCCGTCTCTGTCTCTGTCTCTGTCTCTGTCTCTGTCTCTGTCTCTGTCTCTGTCTCTGTCTCTGTCTCTGTCTCTGTCTCTGTCTCTGTCTCTCTCACTGTCACTGTCTCCGTCCCTGTCTCTGTCTCTGTCTCTGTCTCTGTCTCTGTCTCTGTCTCTGTCTCTGTCTCTGTCTCTGTCTCTGTCTCTCTCACTGTCACTGTCTCCGTCCCTGTCTCTGTCTCTGTCTCCGCCTCTGTCTCTGTCCCTGTCCCTCTCCCTGTCCCTGTCGCTGTCTCTGTCTCTGTCTCTGTCTCTGTCTCTGTCACTGTCTCTGTCTCTATCTCTGTCTCTGTCTCTGTCTCTGGGTCTCTGCCCGTGTGCCTCTGCCTCTATCTCTTTGTCTCTGTCTCTGCATCTCTGCCTCCGTGCCTATGTCTCTCTGTCTCTGTCTCTGTCTCTGTCTCTGTCTCCGCCTCTGTCTCTGTCCCTGTCCCTCTCCCTGTCCCTGTCGCTGTCTCTGCCTCTGTCTCTGTCTCTGTCTCTGTCTCTGTCTCTGTCTCTGTCTCTATCTCTGTCTCTGTCTCTGTCTCTGGGTCTCTGCCTGTGTGCCTCTGCCTCTGTCTCTTTGTCTCTGTCTCTGCATCTCAGCCTCCGTGCCTATGTGTCTCTGTCTCTGTCTCTGTCTCTGTCTCTGTCTCCGTCTGTCTCTGTCTCTGTCTCTGCCTCTGTCTCTGTCCCTGTCCCTCTCCCTGTCCCTGTCGCTGTCTCTGTCTCTGTCTCTGTCTCCGCCTCTGTCTCTGTCCCTGTCCCTCTCCCTGTCCCTGTCGCTGTCTCTGTCTCTGTCTCTGTCTCTGTCTCTGTCTCTGTCTCTGTCTCTGTCTCTGTCTCTGTCTCTGTCTCTGTCTCTGTCTCTGTCTCTGTCTCTGCCTCTGTCTCTGTCTCTGTCTCTATCTCTGTCAGTGTCTCTGTCTCTATCTCTGTCTCTGTCTCTGTCTCTGGGTCTCTGCCTGTGTGCCTCTGCCTCTGTCTCTTTGTCTCTGTCTCTGCATCTCTGCCTCTGTGCGTATGTCTCTCTGTCTCCGTCTCTGTCTCTGTCTCTGTCTCCGTCTGCCTCTGTCTCTGTCTCTGCCTCTGTCTCTGTCCCTGTCCCTCTCCCTGTCCCTGTCGCTGTCTCTGTCTCTGTCTCTGTCTCCGCCTCTGTCTCTGTCCCTGTCCCTCTCCCTGTCCCTGTCGCTGTCTCTGTCTCTGTCTCTGTCTCTGTCTCTGTCTCTGTCTCTGTCTCTGTCTCTGTCTCCGTCTCTGTCTCTGTCTCTGTCTCTGTCTCTGTCTCTGTCTCTGCCTCTGTCTCTGTCTCTGTCTCTATCTCTGTCACTGTCTCTGTCTCTATCTCTGTCTCTGTCTCTGTCTCTGGGTCTCTGCCTGTGTGCCTCTGCCTCTGTCTCTTTGTCTCTGTCTCTGCATCTCTGCCTCCGTGCCTATGTCTCTCTGTCTCTGTCTCTGTCTCTGTCTCTGTCTCCGCCTCTGTCTCTGTCCCTGTCCCTCTCCCTGTCCCTGTCGCTGTCTCTGCCTCTGTCTCCGTCTCTGTCTCTGTCTCTGTCTCTGTCTCTGTCGCTGTCTCTGTCTCTATCTCTGTCTCTGTCTCTGTCTCTATCTCTGTCTCTGTCTCTGTCGCTGTCTCTGTCTCTATCTCTGTCTCTGTCTCTGTCTCTATCTCTGTCTCTGTCTCTGTCTCTGGGTCTCTGCCTGTGTGCCTCTGCCTCTGTCTCTGTCCCTGTCTCTGTCTCTGTCTCTGTCTCTGTCTCTATTTCTGTCTCTGTCTCTGTCTCTATCTCTGTCTCTGTCGCTGTCTCTGGGCCTCTGCCTGTGTGCCTCTGCCTCTGTCTCTTTGTCTCTGTCTCTGCATCTCTGCCTCCGTGCCTATGTCTCTCTGTCTCTGTCTCTGTCTCTGTCTCCGTCTCCGTCTCTGTCTCTGTCTCTGTCTCTGGGTCTCTGCCTGTGTGCCTCTGCCTCTGTCTCTTTGTCTCTGTCTCTGCATCTCAGCCTCCGTGCCTATGTCTCTCTGTCTCTGTCTCTGTCTCTGTCTCTGTCTCCGTCTGTCTCTGTCTCTGTCTCTGCCTCTGTCTCTGTCCCTGTCCCTCTCCCTGTCCCTGTCGCTGTCTCTGTCTCTGTCTCTGTCTCCGCCTCTGTCTCTGTCCCTGTCCCTCTCCCTGTCCCTGTCGCTGTCTCTGTCTCTGTCTCTGTCTCTGTCTCTGTCTCTGTCTCTGTCTCTGTCTCTGTCTCTGTCTCTGTCTCTGTCTCTGTCTCTGTCTCTGTCTCTGCCTCTGTCTCTGTCTCTGTCTCTATCTCTGTCAGTGTCTCTGTCTCTATCTCTGTCTCTGTCTCTGTCTCTGGGTCTCTGCCTGTGTGCGTCTGCCTCTGTCTCTTTGTCTCTGTCTCTGCATCTCTGCCTCTGTGCGTATGTCTCTCTGTCTCCGTCTCTGTCTCTGTCTCTGTCTCCGTCTGCCTCTGTCTCTGTCTCTGCCTCTGTCTCTGTCCCTGTCCCTCTCCCTGTCCCTGTCGCTGTCTCTGTCTCTGTCTCTGTCTCCGCCTCTGTCTCTGTCCCTGTCCCTCTCCCTGTCCCTGTCGCTGTCTCTGTCTCTGTCTCTGTCTCTGTCTCTGTCTCTGTCTCTGTCTCTGTCTCCGTCTCTGTCTCTGTCTCTGTCTCTGTCTCTGTCTCTGTCTCTGTCTCTGTCTCTGTCTCTATCTCTGTCACTTTCTCTGTCTCTATCTCTGTCTCTGTCTCTGTCTCTGGGTCTCTGCCTGTGTGCCTCTGCCTCTGTCTCTTTGTCTCTGTCTCTGCATCTCTGCCTCCGTGCCTATGTCTCTCTGTCTCTGTCTCTGTCTCTGTCTCTGTCTCCGCCTCTGTCTCTGTCCCTGTCCCTCTCCCTGTCCCTGTCGCTGTCTCTGCCTCTGTCTCCGTCTCTGTCTCTGTCTCTGTCTCTGTCTCTGTCTCTGTCGCTGTCTCTGTCTCTATCTCTGTCTCTGTCTCTGTCTCTATCTCTGTCTCTGTCTCTGTCTCTGGGTCTCTGCCTGTGTGCCTCTGCCTCTCTCTCTTTGTCTCTGTCTCTGCATCTCTGCCTCTGTGCGTATGTCTCTCTGTCTCCGTCTCTGTCTCTGTCTCTGTCTCCGTCTCTGTCTCTGTCTCTGTCTCTGCCTCTGTCTCTGTCCCTGTCCCTCTCACTGTCCCTGTCGCTGTCTCTGTCTCTGTCTCTACCTCTGTCTCTATCTCTGTCTCTGTCTCTGTCTCTGTCTCTGTCTATGCATCTGTCTCTGTCCCTGTCTCCGTCTCTGTCTCTGTCTCTGTCTCTGTCTCTGTGCCTGTCCCTCTCCCTGTCCCTGTCGCTGTCTCTGTCTCTGTCTCTGTCTCCGTCTCTGTCTCTGTCTCTGTCTCTGTCTATGTCTCTGTCTCTGTCTCTGTCTCTGTCTCCGCCTCTGTCTCTGTCCCTGTCCCTCTCCCTGTCACTGTCTCTGTCTCTGTCTCTATCCCTGTCTCTGTCTCTGTCTCTGTCTCTGTCTCTGTCTCTGTCTCTGTCTCTGTCTCTGTCTCTGTCTCTGTCTCTGTCTCTGTCTCTGTCTCTGTCTCTGTCTCTGTCTCTGTCCCTGTCGCTGTCTCTGTCTCTGTCTCTGTCTCTGTCTTTGTCTCTGTCTGTGTCTGTGCCTCTGCCTCTGTCTCCGTCTCTGTCTCTGTTCCTGTCTCTGCCTCTGTCTCTGTCCCCGTATCTGTCTCTGTCTCTGTTTCTGTCTCTGTCCCTGTCTCTTTCTCTGTCTCCGCCTCTGTCCCTGTCCCTGTCCCTCTCCCTGTCCCTGTCGCTGTCTCTGTCTCTGTCTCTGTCTCTGTCTCTGTCTCTGTCTCTGTCTCTGTCTCTATCTCTGTCTCTGTCTCTCTCTCTGTCTCTGTCTCTGTCTCTGTCTCTGTCTCTGTCTCTGTCTCTGTCTCTGTCACTGTCTCTGTCTCTATCTCTGTCTCTGTCTCTGTCTCTGGGTCTCTGCCTGTGTGCCTCTGCCTCTATCTCTTTGTCTCTGTCTCTGCATCTCTGCCTCCGTGCCTATGTCTCTCTGTCTCTGTCTCTGTCTCTGTCTCTGTCTCTGTCTCCGCCTCTGTCTCTGTCCCTGTCCCTCTCCCTGTCCCTGTCGCTGTCTCTGTCTCTGTCTCTGTCTCCGCCTCTGTCTCTGTCCCTGTCCCTCTCCCTGTCCCTGTCGCTGTCTCTGTCTCTGTCTCTGTCTCTGTCTCTGTCTCTGTCTCTGTCTCTGTCTCTGTCTCTGTCTCTGTCTCTGTCTCTGTCTCTGTCTCTGTCTCTGCCTCTGTCTCTGTCTCTGTCTCTATCTCTGTCAGTGTCTCTGTCTCTATCTCTGTCTCTGTCTCTGTCTCTGGGTCTCTGCCTGTGTGCCTCTGCCTCTGTCTCTTTGTCTCTGTCTCTGCATCTCTGCCTCTGTGCGTATGTCTCTCTGTCTCCGTCTCTGTCTCTGTCTCTGTCTCCGTCTGCCTCTGTCTCTGTCTCTGCCTCTGTCTCTGTCCCTGTCCCTCTCCCTGTCCCTGTCGCTGTCTCTGTCTCTGTCTCTGTCTCCGCCTCTGTCTCTGTCCCTGTCCCTCTCCCTGTCCCTGTCGCTGTCTCTGTCTCTGTCTCTGTCTCTGTCTCTGTCTCTGTCTCTGTCTCGGTCTCTGTCTCCGTCTCTGTCTCTGTCTCTGTCTCTGTCTCTGTCTCTGTCTCTGCCTCTGTCTCTGTCTCTGTCTCTATCTCTGTCACTGTCTCTGTCTCTATCTCTGTCTCTGTCTCTGTCTCTGGGTCTCTGCCTGTGTGCCTCTGCCTCTGTCTCTTTGTCTCTGTCTCTGCATCTCTGCCTCCGTGCCTATGTCTCTCTGTCTCTGTCTCTGTCTCTGTCTCTGTCTCCGCCACTGTCTCTGTCCCTGTCCCTCTCCCTGTCCCTGTCGCTGTCTCTGCCTCTGTCTCCGTCTCTGTCTCTGTCTCTGTCTCTGTCTCTGTCGCTGTCTCTGTCTCTATCTCTGTCTCTGTCTCTGTCTCTATCTCTGTCTCTGTCTCTGTCGCTGTCTCTGTCTCTATCTCTGTCTCTGTCTCTGTCTCTATCTCTGTCTCTGTCTCTGTCTCTGGGTCTCTGCCTGTGTGCCTCTGCCTCTGTCTCTGTCCCTGTCTCTGTCTCTGTCTCTGTCTCTGTCTCTATCTCTGTCTCTGTCTCTGTCTCTATCTCTGTCTCTGTCGCTGTCTCTGGGCCTCTGCCTGTGTGCCTCTGCCTCTGTCTCTTTGTCTCTGTCTCTGCATCTCTGCCTCCGTGCCTATGTCTCTCTGTCTCTGTCTCTGTCTCTGTCTCCGTCTCCGTCTCTGTCTCTGTCTCTGTCTCTGGGTCTCTGCCTGTGTGCCTCTGCCTCTGTCTCTTTGTCTCTGTCTCTGCATCTCAGCCTCCGTGCCTATGTCTCTCTGTCTCTGTCTCTGTCTCTGTCTCTGTCTCCGTCTGTCTCTGTCTCTGTCTCTGCCTCTGTCTCTGTCCCTGTCCCTCTCCCTGTCCCTGTCGCTGTCTCTGTCTCTGTCTCTGTCTCCGCCTCTGTCTCTGTCCCTGTCCCTCTCCCTGTCCCTGTCGCTGTCTCTGTCTCTGTCTCTGTCTCTGTCTCTGTCTCTGTCTCTGTCTCTGTCTCTGTCTCTGTCTCTGTCTCTGTCTCTGTCTCTGTCTCTGTCTCTGCCTCTGTCTCTGTCTCTGTCTCTATCTCTGTCAGTGTCTCTGTCTCTATCTCTGTCTCTGTCTCTGTCTCTGGGTCTCTGCCTGTGTGCCTCTGCCTCTGTCTCTTTGTCTCTGTCTCTGCATCTCTGCCTCCGTGCCTATGTCTCTCTGTCTCTGTCTCTGTCTCTGTCTCTGCCTCTGTCTCTGTCTCTGTCTCTGTCTCTGTCTCGGTCTCTGTCTCCGTCTCTGTCTCTGTCTCTGTCTCTGTCTCTGTCTCTGTCTCTGCCTCTGTCTCTGTCTCTGTCTCTATCTCTGTCACTGTCTCTGTCTCTATCTCTGTCTCTGTCTCTGTCTCTGGGTCTCTGCCTGTGTGCCTCTGCCTCTGTCTCTTTGTCTCTGTCTCTGCATCTCTGCCTCCGTGCCTATGTCTCTCTGTCTCTGTCTCTGTCTCTGTCTCTGTCTCCGCCACTGTCCCTGTCCCTGTCCCTCTCCCTGTCCCTGTCGCTGTCTCTGCCTCTGTCTCCGTCTCTGTCTCTGTCTCTGTCTCTGTCTCTGTCGCTGTCTCTGTCTCTATCTCTGTCTCTGTCTCTGTCTCTATCTCTGTCTCTGTCTCTGTCGCTGTCTCTGTCTCTATCTCTGTCTCTGTCTCTGTCTCTATCTCTGTCTCTGTCTCTGTCTCTGGGTCTCTGCCTGTGTGCCTCTGCCTCTGTCTCTGTCCCTGTCTCTGTCTCTGTCTCTGTCTCTGTCTCTATCTCTGTCTCTGTCTCTGTCTCTATCTCTGTCTCTGTCGCTGTCTCTGGGCCTCTGCCTGTGTGCCTCTGCCTCTGTCTCTTTGTCTCTGTCTCTGCATCTCTGCCTCCGTGCCTATGTCTCTCTGTCTCTGTCTCTGTCTCTGTCTCCGTCTCCGTCTCTGTCTCTGTCTCTGTCTCTGGGTCTCTGCCTGTGTGCCTCTGCCTCTGTCTCTTTGTCTCTGTCTCTGCATCTCAGCCTCCGTGCCTATGTCTCTCTGTCTCTGTCTCTGTCTCTGTCTCTGTCTCCGTCTGTCTCTGTCTCTGTCTCTGCCTCTGTCTCTGTCCCTGTCCCTCTCCCTGTCCCTGTCGCTGTCTCTGTCTCTGTCTCTGTCTCCGCCTCTGTCTCTGTCCCTGTCCCTCTCCCTGTCCCTGTCGCCGTCTCTGTCTCTGTCTCTGTCTCTGTCTCTGTCTCTGTCTCTGTCTCTGTCTCTGTCTCTGTCTCTGTCTCTGTCTCTGTCTCTGTCTCTGTCTCTGCCTCTGTCTCTGTCTCTGTCTCTATCTCTGTCAGTGTCTCTGTCTCTATCTCTGTCTCTGTCTCTGTCTCTGGGTCTCTGCCTGTGTGCGTCTGCCTCTGTCTCTTTGTCTCTGTCTCTGCATCTCTGCCTCTGTGCGTATGTCTCTCTGTCTCCGTCTCTGTCTCTGTCTCTGTCTCCGTCTGCCTCTGTCTCTGTCTCTGCCTCTGTCTCTGTCCCTGTCCCTCTCCCTGTCCCTGTCGCTGTCTCTGTCTCTGTCTCTGTCTCCGCCTCTGTCTCTGTCCCTGTCCCTCTCCCTGTCCCTGTCGCTGTCTCTGTCTCTGTCTCTGTCTCTGTCTCTGTCTCTGTCTCTGTCTCTGTCTCCGTCTCTGTCTCTGTCTCTGTCTCTGTCTCTGTCTCTGTCTCTGTCTCTGTCTCTATCTCTGTCACTGTCTCTGTCTCTATCTCTGTCTCTGTCTCTGTCTCTGGGTCTCTGCCTGTGTGCCTCTGCCTCTGTCTCTTTGTCTCTGTCTCTGCATCTCTGCCTCCGTGCCTATGTCTCTCTGTCTCTGTCTCTGTCTCTGTCTCTGTCTCCGCCTCTGTCTCTGTCCCTGTCCCTCTCCCTGTCCCTGTCGCTGTCTCTGCCTCTGTCTCCGTCTCTGTCTCTGTCTCTGTCTCTGTCTCTGTCTCTGTCGCTGTCTCTGTCTCTATCTCTGTCTCTGTCTCTGTCTCTATCTCTGTCTCTGTCTCTGTCTCTGGGTCTCTGCCTGTGTGCCTCTGCCTCTCTCTCTTTGTCTCTGTCTCTGCATCTCTGCCTCTGTGCGTATGTCTCTCTGTCTCCGTCTCTGTCTCTGTCTCTGTCTCCGTCTCTGTCTCTGTCTCTGTCTCTGCCTCTGTCTCTGTCCCTGTCCCTCTCACTGTCCCTGTCGCTGTCTCTGTCTCTGTCTCTACCTCTGTCTCTATCTCTGTCTCTGTCTCTGTCTCTGTCTCTGTCTATGCATCTGTCTCTGTCCCTGTCTCCGTCTCTGTCTCTGTCTCTGTCTCTGTCTCTGTGCCTGTCCCTCTCCCTGTCCCTGTCGCTGTCTCTGTCTCTGTCTCCGTCTCTGTCTCTGTCTCTGTCTCTGTCTCTGTCTCTGTCTCTGTCTCTGTCTCTGTCTCCGCCTCTGTCTCTGTCCCTGTCCCTCTCCCTGTCACTGTCTCTGTCTCTGTCTCTATCCCTGTCTCTGTCTCTGTCTCTGTCTCTGTCTCTGTCTCTGTCTCTGTCTCTGTCTCTGTCTCTGTCTCTGTCTCTGTCTCTGTCTCTGTCTCTGTCTCTGTCTCTGTCTCTGTCTCTGTCTCTGTCTCTGTCTCTGTCTCTGTCTCTGTCTCTGTCCCTGTCGCTGTCTCTGTCTCTGTCTCTGTCTCTGTCTTTGTCTCTGTCTGTGTCTGTGCCTCTGCCTCTGTCTCCGTCTCTGTCTCTGTTCCTGTCTCTGCCTCTGTCTCTGTCCCCGTATCTGTCTCTGTCTCTGTTTCTGTCTCTGTCCCTGTCTCTTTCTCTGTCTCCGCCTCTGTCCCTGTCCCTGTCCCTCTCCCTGTCCCTGTCGCTGTCTCTGTCTCTGTCTCTGTCTCTGTCTCCGTCTCTGTCTCTGTCTCTGTCTCTGCCTCTGTCTCTGTCCCTGTCCCTCTCCCTGTCCCTGTCGCTGTCTCTGTCTCTGTCTCTGTCTCCGCCTCTGTCTCTGTCCCTGTCCCTCTCCCTGTCCCTGTCGCTGTCTCTGTCTCTGTCGCTGTCTCTGTCTCTGTCTCTGTCTCTGTCTCTGTCTCTGTCTCTGTCTCTGTCTCTGTCTCTGTCTCTGTCTCTGTCTCTGTCTCTGTCTCTGTCTCTGTCTCTGTCTCGGTCTCTGTCTCTGTATCTGTCTCTGTCTCTATCTCTGTCACTGTCTCTGCCTCTATCTCTGTCTCTGTCTCTGTCCCTGTCGCTGTCTCTGTCTCTGTCTCTGTCTCTGTCTCCGTCTCTGTCTCTGTCTCTGTCTCTGCCTCTGTCTCTGTCCCTGTCCCTCTCCCTGTCCCTGTCGCTGTCTCTGTCTCTGTCTCTGTCTCCGCCTCTGTCTCTGTCCCTGTCCCTCTCCCTGTCCCTGTCGCTGTCTCTGTCTCTGTCGCTGTCTCTGTCTCTGTCTCTGTCTCTGTCTCTGTCTCTGTCTCTGTCTCTGTCTCTGTCTCTGTCTCTGTCTCTGTCTCTGTCTCTGTCTCTGTCTCTATCTCTGTCTCTGTCTCTGTCTCTGTCTCTGCCTCTGTCTCTGTCCCCGTATCTGTCTCCGTGTCTGTTTCTGTCTCTGTCTCTGTCTCTGTCTCTGTCTCTGTCTCTGTCTCTGTCTCTGTCTCTGTCTCTGTCTCTGTCTCTGTCTCTGTCTCTGTCTCTGTCTCTGTCGCTGTCTCTGTCTCTGTCTCTGTCTCCGCCTCTGTCTCTGTCCCTGTCCCTCTCCCTGTCCCTGTCGCTGTCTCTGTCTCTGTCTCTGTCTCTGTCTCTGTCTCTACCTCTGTCTCTGTCTCTGTCTCTGTCTCTGTCTCTGTCTATGCATCTGTCTCTGTCCCTGTCTCCGTCTCTGACTCTGTCTCTGTCTTTGTCTCTGTCTCTGTCTCTGTTTCTGTCTCTGTCTCTGTCCCTGTTTCTGTCTCTGTATTTGTCTCTGTCTCTGTCTCTGTCACTGTCT
>CAMAOD020000312.1:82500-100000 GCA_945859595.2 Megachile willughbiella
CTGTCTCTGTCTCTGTCTCTGTCTCCGCCTCTGTCTCTGTCCCTGTCCCTCTCCCTGTCCCTGTCGCTGTCTCTGCCTCTGTCTCCGTCTCTGTCTCTGTCTCTGTCTCTGTCTCTGTCGCTGTCTCTGTCTCTATCTCTGTCTCTGTCTCTGTCTCTATCTCTGTCTCTGTCTCTGTCGCTGTCTCTGTCTCTATCTCTGTCTCTGTCTCTGTCTCTATCTCTGTCTCTGTCTCTGTCTCCGGGTCTCTGCCTGTGTGCCTCTGCCTCTGTCTCTGTCCCTGTCTCTGTCTCTGTCTCTGTCTCTGTCTCTATCTCTGTCTCTGTCTCTGTCTCTATCTCTGTCTCTGTCGCTGTCTCTGGGCCTCTGCCTGTGTGCCTCTGCCTCTGTCTCTTTGTCTCTGTCTCTGCATCTCTGCCTCCGTGCCTATGTCTCTCTGTCTCTGTCTCTGTCTCTGTCTCCGTCTCCGTCTCTGTCTCTGTCTCTGTCTCTGGGTCTCTGCCTGTGTGCCTCTGCCTCTGTCTCTTTGTCTCTGTCTCTGCATCTCAGCCTCCGTGCCTATGTCTCTCTGTCTCTGTCTCTGTCTCTGTCTCTGTCTCCGTCTGTCTCTGTCTCTGTCTCTGCCTCTGTCTCTGTCCCTGTCCCTCTCCCTGTCCCTGTCGCTGTCTCTGTCTCTGTCTCTGTCTCCGCCTCTGTCTCTGTCCCTGTCCCTCTCCCTGTCCCTGTCGCTGTCTCTGTCTCTGTCTCTGTCTCTGTCTCTGTCTCTGTCTCTGTCTCTGTCTCTGTCTCTGTCTCTGTCTCTGTCTCTGTCTCTGTCTCTGTCTCTGTCTCTGTCTCTGTCTCTGCCTCTGTCTCTGTCTCTGTCTCTATCTCTGTCAGTGTCTCTGTCTCTATCTCTGTCTCTGTCTCTGTCTCTGTCTCTGGGTCTCTGCCTGTGTGCGTCTGCCTCTGTCTCTTTGTCTCTGTCTCTGCATCTCTGCCTCTGTGCGTATGTCTCTCTGCCTCCGTCTCTGTCTCTGTCTCTGTCTCCGTCTGCCTCTGTCTCTGTCTCTGCCTCTGTCTCTGTCCCTGTCCCTCTCCCTGTCCCTGTCGCTGTCTCTGTCTCTGTCTCTGTCTCCGCCTCTGTCTCTGTCCCTGTCCCTCTCCCTGTCCCTGTCGCTGTCTCTGTCTCTGTCTCTGTCTCTGTCTCTGTCTCTGTCTCTGTCTCTGTCTCTGTCTCCGTCTCTGTCTCTGTCTCTGTCTCTGTCTCTGTCTCTGTCTCTGTCTCTGTCTCTGTCTCTATCTCTGTCACTGTCTCTGTCTCTATCTCTGTCTCTGTCTCTGTCTCTGGGTCTCTGCCTGTGTGCCTCTGCCTCTGTCTCTTTGTCTCTGTCTCTGCATCTCTGCCTCCGTGCCTATGTCTCTCTGTCTCTGTCTCTGTCTCTGTCTCTGTCTCCGCCTCTGTCTCTGTCCCTGTCCCTCTCCCTGTCCCTGTCGCTGTCTCTGCCTCTGTCTCCGTCTCTGTCTCTGTCTCTGTCTCTGTCTCTGTCGCTGTCTCTGTCTCTATCTCTGTCTCTGTCTCTGTCTCTATCTCTGTCTCTGTCTCTGTCTCTGGGTCTCTGCCTGTGTGCCTCTGCCTCTCTCTCTTTGTCTCTGTCTCTGCATCTCTGCCTCTGTGCGTATGTCTCTCTGTCTCCGTCTCTGTCTCTGTCTCTGTCTCCGTCTCTGTCTCTGTCTCTGTCTCTGCCTCTGTCTCTGTCCCTGTCCCTCTCACTGTCCCTGTCGCTGTCTCTGTCTCTGTCTCTACCTCTGTCTCTATCTCTGTCTCTGTCTCTGTCTCTGTCTCTGTCTATGCATCTGTCTCTGTCCCTGTCTCCGTCTCTGTCTCTGTCTCTGTCTCTGTCTCTGTGCCTGTCCCTCTCCCTGTCCCTGTCGCTGTCTCTGTCTCTGTCTCTGTCTCTGTCTCCGTCTCTGTCTCTGTCTCTGTCTCTGTCTCTGTCTCTGTCTCTGTCTCTGTCTCTGTCTCCGCCTCTGTCTCTGTCCCTGTCCCTCTCCCTGTCACTGTCTCTGTCTCTGTCTCTATCCCTGTCTCTGTCTCTGTCTCTGTCTCTGTCTCTGTCTCTGTCTCTGTCTCTGTCTCTGTCTCTGTCTCTGTCTCTGTCTCTGTCTCTGTCTCTGTCTCTGTCTCTGTCTCTGTCTCTGTCTCTGTCTCTGTCCCTGTCGCTGTCTCTGTCTCTGTCTCTGTCTCTGTCTTTGTCTCTGTCTGTGTCTGTGCCTCTGCCTCTGTCTCCGTCTCTGTCTCTGTTCCTGTCTCTGCCTCTGTCTCTGTCCCCGTATCTGTCTCTGTCTCTGTTTCTGTCTCTGTCCCTGTCTCTTTCTCTGTCTCCGCCTCTGTCCCTGTCCCTGTCCCTCTCCCTGTCTCTGTCTCTGTCTCTGTCTCTGTCTCCGTCTCTGTCTCTGTCTCTGTCTCTGTCTCTGTCTCTGTCTCTGTCTCTGTCTCTGTCTCTGTCTCTATCTCTGTCACTGTCTCTGTCTCTATCTCTGTCTCTGTCTCTGTCTCTGGGTCTCTGCCTGTGTGCCTCTGCCTCTGTCTCTTTGTCTCTGTCTCTGCATCTCTGCCTCCGTGCCTATGTCTCTCTGTCTCTGTCTCTGTCTCTGTCTCTGTCTCCGCCTCTGTCTCTGTCCCTGTCCCTCTCCCTGTCCCTGTCGCTGTCTCTGCCTCTGTCTCCGTCTCTGTCTCTGTCTCTGTCTCTGTCTCTGTCGCTGTCTCTGTCTCTATCTCTGTCTCTGTCTCTGTCTCTATCTCTGTCTCTGTCTCTGTCGCTGTCTCTGTCTCTATCTCTGTCTCTGTCTCTGTCTCTATCTCTGTCTCTGTCTCTGTCTCTGGGTCTCTGCCTGTGTGCCTCTGCCTCTGTCTCTGTCCCTGTCTCTGTCTCTGTCTCTGTCTCTGTCTCTATCTCTGTCTCTGTCTCTGTCTCTATCTCTGTCTCTGTCGCTGTCTCTGGGCCTCTGCCTGTGTGCCTCTGCCTCTGTCTCTTTGTCTCTGTCTCTGCATCTCTGCCTCCGTGCCTATGTCTCTCTGTCTCTGTCTCTGTCTCTGTCTCCGTCTCCGTCTCTGTCTCTGTCTCTGTCTCTGGGTCTCTGCCTGTGTGCCTCTGCCTCTGTCTCTTTGTCTCTGTCTCTGCATCTCAGCCTCCGTGCCTATGTCTCTCTGTCTCTGTCTCTGTCTCTGTCTCTGTCTCCGTCTGTCTCTGTCTCTGTCTCTGCCTCTGTCTCTGTCCCTGTCCCTCTCCCTGTCCCTGTCGCTGTCTCTGTCTCTGTCTCTGTCTCCGCCTCTGTCTCTGTCCCTGTCCCTCTCCCTGTCCCTGTCGCTGTCTCTGTCTCTGTCTCTGTCTCTGTCTCTGTCTCTGTCTCTGTCTCTGTCTCTGTCTCTGTCTCTGTCTCTGTCTCTGTCTCTGTCTCTGTCTCTGTCTCTGTCTCTGTCTCTGTCTCTGTCTCTGTCTCTGCCTCTGTCTCTGTCTCTGTCTCTATCTCTGTCAGTGTCTCTGTCTCTATCTCTGTCTCTGTCTCTGTCTCTGGGTCTCTGCCTGTGTGCGTCTGCCTCTGTCTCTTTGTCTCTGTCTCTGCATCTCTGCCTCTGTGCGTATGTCTCTCTGCCTCCGTCTCTGTCTCTGTCTCTGTCTCCGTCTGCCTCTGTCTCTGTCTCTGCCTCTGTCTCTGTCCCTGTCCCTCTCCCTGTCCCTGTCGCTGTCTCTGTCTCTGTCTCTGTCTCCGCCTCTGTCTCTGTCCCTGTCCCTCTCCCTGTCCCTGTCGCTGTCTCTGTCTCTGTCTCTGTCTCTGTCTCTGTCTCTGTCTCTGTCTCTGTCTCTGTCTCCGTCTCTGTCTCTGTCTCTGTCTCTGTCTCTGTCTCTGTCTCTGTCTCTGTCTCTATCTCTGTCACTGTCTCTGTCTCTATCTCTGTCTCTGTCTCTGTCTCTGGGTCTCTGCCTGTGTGCCTCTGCCTCTGTCTCTTTGTCTCTGTCTCTGCATCTCTGCCTCCGTGCCTATGTCTCTCTGTCTCTGTCTCTGTCTCTGTCTCTGTCTCCGCCTCTGTCTCTGTCCCTGTCCCTCTCCCTGTCCCTGTCGCTGTCTCTGCCTCTGTCTCCGTCTCTGTCTCTGTCTCTGTCTCTGTCTCTGTCGCTGTCTCTGTCTCTATCTCTGTCTCTGTCTCTGTCTCTATCTCTGTCTCTGTCTCTGTCTCTGGGTCTCTGCCTGTGTGCCTCTGCCTCTCTCTCTTTGTCTCTGTCTCTGCATCTCTGCCTCTGTGCGTATGTCTCTCTGTCTCCGTCTCTGTCTCTGTCTCTGTCTCCGTCTCTGTCTCTGTCTCTGTCTCTGCCTCTGTCTCTGTCCCTGTCCCTCTCACTGTCCCTGTCGCTGTCTCTGTCTCTGTCTCTACCTCTGTCTCTATCTCTGTCTCTGTCTCTGTCTCTGTCTCTGTCTATGCATCTGTCTCTGTCCCTGTCTCCGTCTCTGTCTCTGTCTCTGTCTCTGTCTCTGTGCCTGTCCCTCTCCCTGTCCCTGTCGCTGTCTCTGTCTCTGTCTCTGTCTCTGTCTCCGTCTCTGTCTCTGTCTCTGTCTCTGTCTCTGTCTCTGTCTCTGTCTCTGTCTCTGTCTCCGCCTCTGTCTCTGTCCCTGTCCCTCTCCCTGTCACTGTCTCTGTCTCTGTCTCTATCCCTGTCTCTGTCTCTGTCTCTGTCTCTGTCTCTGTCTCTGTCTCTGTCTCTGTCTCTGTCTCTGTCTCTGTCTCTGTCTCTGTCTCTGTCTCTGTCTCTGTCTCTGTCTCTGTCTCTGTCTCTGTCTCTGTCTCTGTCCCTGTCGCTGTCTCTGTCTCTGTCTCTGTCTCTGTCTCTGTCTTTGTCTCTGTCTGTGTCTGTGCCTCTGCCTCTGTCTCCGTCTCTGTCTCTGTTCCTGTCTCTGCCTCTGTCTCTGTCCCCGTATCTGTCTCTGTCTCTGTTTCTGTCTCTGTCCCTGTCTCTTTCTCTGTCTCCGCCTCTGTCCCTGTCCCTGTCCCTCTCCCTGTCTCTGTCTCTGTCTCTGTCTCTGTCTCCGTCTCTGTCTCTGTCTCTGTCTCTGTCTCTGTCTCTGTCTCTGTCTCTGTCTCTGTCTCTGTCTCTATCTCTGTCACTGTCTCTGTCTCTATCTCTGTCTCTGTCTCTGTCTCTGGGTCTCTGCCTGTGTGCCTCTGCCTCTGTCTCTTTGTCTCTGTCTCTGCATCTCTGCCTCCGTGCCTATGTCTCTCTGTCTCTGTCTCTGTCTCTGTCTCTGTCTCCGCCTCTGTCTCTGTCCCTGTCCCTCTCCCTGTCCCTGTCGCTGTCTCTGCCTCTGTCTCCGTCTCTGTCTCTGTCTCTGTCTCTGTCTCTGTCGCTGTCTCTGTCTCTATCTCTGTCTCTGTCTCTGTCTCTATCTCTGTCTCTGTCTCTGTCGCTGTCTCTGTCTCTATCTCTGTCTCTGTCTCTGTCTCTATCTCTGTCTCTGTCTCTGTCTCTGGGTCTCTGCCTGTGTGCCTCTGCCTCTGTCTCTGTCCCTGTCTCTGTCTCTGTCTCTGTCTCTGTCTCTATCTCTGTCTCTGTCTCTGTCTCTATCTCTGTCTCTGTCGCTGTCTCTGGGCCTCTGCCTGTGTGCCTCTGCCTCTGTCTCTTTGTCTCTGTCTCTGCATCTCTGCCTCCGTGCCTATGTCTCTCTGTCTCTGTCTCTGTCTCTGTCTCCGTCTCCGTCTCTGTCTCTGTCTCTGTCTCTGGGTCTCTGCCTGTGTGCCTCTGCCTCTGTCTCTTTGTCTCTGTCTCTGCATCTCAGCCTCCGTGCCTATGTCTCTCTGTCTCTGTCTCTGTCTCTGTCTCTGTCTCCGTCTGTCTCTGTCTCTGTCTCTGCCTCTGTCTCTGTCCCTGTCCCTCTCCCTGTCCCTGTCGCTGTCTCTGTCTCTGTCTCTGTCTCCGCCTCTGTCTCTGTCCCTGTCCCTCTCCCTGTCCCTGTCGCTGTCTCTGTCTCTGTCTCTGTCTCTGTCTCTGTCTCTGTCTCTGTCTCTGTCTCTGTCTCTGTCTCTGTCTCTGTCTCTGTCTCTGTCTCTGTCTCTGTCTCTGTCTCTGTCTCTGTCTCTGCCTCTGTCTCTGTCTCTGTCTCTATCTCTGTCAGTGTCTCTGTCTCTATCTCTGTCTCTGTCTCTGTCTCTGGGTCTCTGCCTGTGTGCGTCTGCCTCTGTCTCTTTGTCTCTGTCTCTGCATCTCTGCCTCTGTGCGTATGTCTCTCTGCCTCCGTCTCTGTCTCTGTCTCTGTCTCCGTCTGCCTCTGTCTCTGTCTCTGCCTCTGTCTCTGTCCCTGTCCCTCTCCCTGTCCCTGTCGCTGTCTCTGTCTCTGTCTCTGTCTCCGCCTCTGTCTCTGTCCCTGTCCCTCTCCCTGTCCCTGTCGCTGTCTCTGTCTCTGTCTCTGTCTCTGTCTCTGTCTCTGTCTCTGTCTCTGTCTCTGTCTCCGTCTCTGTCTCTGTCTCTGTCTCTGTCTCTGTCTCTGTCTCTGTCTCTGTCTCTATCTCTGTCACTGTCTCTGTCTCTATCTCTGTCTCTGTCTCTGTCTCTGGGTCTCTGCCTGTGTGCCTCTGCCTCTGTCTCTTTGTCTCTGTCTCTGCATCTCTGCCTCCGTGCCTATGTCTCTCTGTCTCTGTCTCTGTCTCTGTCTCTGTCTCCGCCTCTGTCTCTGTCCCTGTCCCTCTCCCTGTCCCTGTCGCTGTCTCTGCCTCTGTCTCCGTCTCTGTCTCTGTCTCTGTCTCTGTCTCTGTCGCTGTCTCTGTCTCTATCTCTGTCTCTGTCTCTGTCTCTATCTCTGTCTCTGTCTCTGTCTCTGGGTCTCTGCCTGTGTGCCTCTGCCTCTCTCTCTTTGTCTCTGTCTCTGCATCTCTGCCTCTGTGCGTATGTCTCTCTGTCTCCGTCTCTGTCTCTGTCTCTGTCTCCGTCTCTGTCTCTGTCTCTGTCTCTGCCTCTGTCTCTGTCCCTGTCCCTCTCACTGTCCCTGTCGCTGTCTCTGTCTCTGTCTCTACCTCTGTCTCTATCTCTGTCTCTGTCTCTGTCTCTGTCTCTGTCTATGCATCTGTCTCTGTCCCTGTCTCTGTCTCTGTCTCTGTCTCCGCCTCTGTCTCTGTCCCTGTCCCTCTCCCTGTCACTGTCGCTGTCTCTGTCTCTGTCTCTGTCTCTGTCTCTGTCTCTGTCTCTGTCTCTGTCTCTGTCTCTGTCTCTGTCTCTGTCTCTGTCTCTGTCTCTGTCTCTGTCTCTGTCTCTGTCTCTGTCTCTGTCTCTGTCTCTGTCTCTGTCTCTGTCTCTGTCTCTGTCTCTGTCTCTGTCTCTGTCTCTGTCTCTGTCTCTGTCTCTGTCTCTGTCTCTGTCTCTGTCTCCGTGTCTGTCTCTGTCTCTGTCTCTGTATCTTTCCCTGTCTGAGACTCTGCCTCTGTCTCTGTCTCTGTCTCTGTCTCTGTCTCTGTCTCTGTCTCTGTCTCTGTCTCTGTGCCTGTCCCTCTCCCTGTCCCTGTCGCTGTCTCTGTCTCTGTCTCTGTCTCTGTCTCTGTTTCTGTCTCTGTCTCTGTCCCTGTTTCTGTCTCTGTCTTTGTCTCTGTCTCTGTCTGTGTCACTGTCTCCGTCCCTGTCTCTGTCTCTGTCTCCGCCTCTGTCTCTGTCCCTGACCCTCTCCCTGTCCCTGTCGCTGTCTCTGTCTCTGTCTCTGTCTCTGTCACTGTCTCTGTCTCTGTCTCTGTCTCTGTCTCTGTCTCTGTCTCTGTCTCTGTCTCTGTCACTGTCTCCGTCTCTGTCTCTGTCTCTGTCTCTGTCTCTGTCTCTGTCTCTGTCTCTATCTCTGTCTCTGTCTCTGTCTCTGTCTCTGTCTCTGTCTCTGTCTCTGTCTCTGTCTCTGTCTCTGTCTCTGTCTCTCTCTCTGCCTCTGTCCCTGTCCCTCTCCCTGTCCCTGTCTCTGTCTCTGTCTCTGTCTCTGTCTCTGTCTCTGTCTCTGTCTCTGTCTCTGTCTCTGTCTCTGTCTCTGTCTCTGTCTCTGTCTCTGTCTCTGTCTCTGTCTCTGTCTCTGTCTCTGTCTCTGTCTCTGTCTCAGTCTCAGTCTCTGCCTCTGTCTCTGTCTCTGTCTCTGTCTCTGTCTCTGTCTCTGTCTCTGTCTCTGTCTCTGTCTCTGTCTCTGTCTCTGTCTCTGTCTCTGTCTCTGTCTCTGTCTCTGTCTCTGTCTCTGTCTCTGTCTCTGTCTCTGTCTCTGTCTCTGTCTCTGTCTCTGTCTCTGTCTCTGTACCTGTCCCTCTCCCTGTCCCTGTCGCTGCCTCCGTCTCTGTCTCTGTCTCTGTTTCTGTCTCTATCTCTGTCTCTGTCTCCGCCTCTGTTTCTGTCCCTGTCCCTCTCTCTGTCTCTGTCTCTGTCTCTGTCTCTGTCTCTGTCTCTGTCTGACACTCTGCCTCTGTCTTTGTCTCTCTCTGTCTCTGTCTCTGCCCCTGTCTCTGTGTCTGTCTCTGTCTCTGTCTCTGTCTCTGCCTCTGTCTCTGTCTGTATCTCTGCATCTGTCTCGGTCTTTGTCTCCGTCCCTGTCTCTGTCCCTGTTTCTGTCTCTGTCTCTGTCTGTGTCTCTGCCGCTGTCACGGTCTTTGTCTCCGTCTCTGTCTCTGTCTCTGTCTCTGTCTCTGTCTCTGTCTCTGTCTCTGTCTCTGTCTCTGTCTCTGTCTCTGTCTCTGTCTCTGTCTCTGTCTCTGTCTCTGTCTCTGTCTCTGTCTCTGTCTCTGTCTCTGTCTCTGCCTCTGTCTCTGTCTCTGTCTCTGTCTCTGTCTCTGTCTCTTTCTCTGTCACTGCCTATGTCTCTGTCTCTGTCTCTGTCTCTGCCTCTGTCTCAGTCTCTGCGTCCGTCTCTGTCTCTGTCTCTGTTTCTGTCTCTGTCTCTGTCTCTGTCTCTGTCTCCGTCTCTGTCTCTGTCTCTGTCTCTGTCTCTGTCTCTGTCTCTGCCTCTGCCTCTCTCTCTTTGTCTCTGTCTCTGCATCTCTGCCTCTGTGCGTATGTCTCTCTGTCTCCGTCTCTGTCTCTGTCTCTGTCTCCGTCTCTGTCTCTGTCTCTGTCTCTGCCTCTGTCTCTGTCCCTGTCCCTCTCACTGTCCCTGTCGCTGTCTCTGTCTCTGTCTCTACCTCTGTCTCTATCTCTGTCTCTGTCTCTGTCTCTGTCTCTGTCTATGCATCTGTCTCTGTCCCTGTCTCCGTCTCTGTCTCTGTCTCTGTCTCTGTCTCTGTGCCTGTCCCTCTCCCTGTCCCTGTCGCTGTCTCTGTCTCTGTCTCTGTCTCTGTCTCCGTCTCTGTCTCTGTCTCTGTCTCTGTCTCTGTCTCTGTCTCTGTCTCTGTCTCTGTCTCCGCCTCTGTCTCTGTCCCTGTCCCTCTCCCTGTCACTGTCTCTGTCTCTGTCTCTATCCCTGTCTCTGTCTCTGTCTCTGTCTCTGTCTCTGTCTCTGTCTCTGTCTCTGTCTCTGTCTCTGTCTCTGTCTCTGTCTCTGTCTCTGTCTCTGTCTCTGTCTCTGTCTCTGTCTCTGTCTCTGTCTCTGTCTCTGTCTCTGTCTCTGTCCCTGTCGCTGTCTCTGTCTCTGTCTCTGTCTCTGTCTTTGTCTCTGTCTGTGTCTGTGCCTCTGCCTCTGTCTCCGTCTCTGTCTCTGTTCCTGTCTCTGCCTCTGTCTCTGTCCCCGTATCTGTCTCTGTCTCTGTTTCTGTCTCTGTCCCTGTCTCTTTCTCTGTCTCCGCCTCTGTCCCTGTCCCTGTCCCTCTCCCTGTCCCTGTCGCTGTCTCTGTCTCTGTCTCCGTCTCTGTCTCTGTCTCTGTCTCTGCCTCTGTCTCTGTCCCTGTCCCTCTCCCTGTCCCTGTCGCTGTCTCTGTCTCTGTCTCTGTCTCCGCCTCTGTCTCTGTCCCTGTCCCTCTCCCTGTCCCTGTCGCTGTCTCTGTCTCTGTCGCTGTCTCTGTCTCTGTCTCTGTCTCTGTCTCTGTCTCTGTCTCTGTCTCTGTCTCTGTCTCTGTCTCTGTCTCTGTCTCTGTCTCTGTCTCTGTCTCTGTCTCTGTCTCTGTCTCTGTCTCGGTCTCTGTCTCTGTATCTGTCTCTGTCTCTATCTCTGTCACTGTCTCTGTCTCTATCTCTGTCTCTGTCTCTGTCCCTGTCGCTGTCTCTGTCTCTGTCTCTGTCTCTGTCTCCGTCTCTGTCTCTGTCTCTGTCTCTGCCTCTGTCTCTGTCCCTGTCCCTCTCCCTGTCCCTGTCGCTGTCTCTGTCTCTGTCTCTGTCTCCGCCTCTGTCTCTGTCCCTGTCCCTCTCCCTGTCCCTGTCGCTGTCTCTGTCTCTGTCGCTGTCTCTGTCTCTGTCTCTGTCTCTGTCTCTGTCTCTGTCTCTGTCTCTGTCTCTGTCTCTGTCTCTGTCTCTGTCTCTGTCTCTGTCTCTGTCTCTATCTCTGTCTCTGTCTCTGTCTCTGTCTCTGCCTCTGTCTCTGTCCCCGTATCTGTCTCCGTCTCTGTTTCTGTCTCTGTCTCTGTCTCTGTCTCTGTCTCTGTCTCTGTCTCTGTCTCTGTCTCTGTCTCTGTCTCTGTCTCTGTCTCTGTCTCTGTCTCTGTCTCTGTCTCTGTCGCTGTCTCTGTCTCTGTCTCTGTCTCCGCCTCTGTCTCTGTCCCTGTCCCTCTCCCTGTCCCTGTCGCTGTCTCTGTCTCTGTCTCTGTCTCTGTCTCTGTCTCTACCTCTGTCTCTGTCTCTGTCTCTGTCTCTGTCTCTGTCTATGCATCTGTCTCTGTCCCTGTCTCCGTCTCTGACTCTGTCTCTGTCTTTGTCTCTGTCTCTGTCTCTGTCTCTGTTTCTGTCTCTGTCTCTGTCCCTGTTTCTGTCTCTGTCTTTGTCTCTGTCTCTGTCTCTGTCACTGTCTCCGTCTCTGTCTCTGTCTTTGTCTCTGTCTCTGTCTCTGTCTCTGTCTCTGTCTCTGTCTCTGTCTCTGTCTCTGTCTCTGTCTCTGCCTCTGTCTCTGTCTCTGTCTCTGTCTCTGTCTCTTTCTCTGTCACTGCCTATGTCTCTGTCTCTGTCTCTGTCTCTGCCTCTGTCTCAGTCTCTGCGTCCGTCTCTGTCTCTGTCTCTGTTTCTGTCTCTGTCTCTGTCTCTGTCTCTGTCTCCGTCTCTGTCTCTGTCTCTGTCTCTGTCTCTGTCTCTGTCTCTGTCTCTGTCTCTGTCTCTGTCTCTGTCTCCGTCTCTGTCTCTGTCACTGCCTCTGTCTCTGTCTCTGTCTCTGCCCCTGTCTCTGTCTCTCTCTCTGTCTCTGCCCTTGTCTCTGTCTCAGTCTGTGTCTCTGTCTCTGTCTCTGTCTGAGACTCTGCCTCTGTCTTTGTCTCTGTCTCTGTCTCTGTCTCTGTCTCTGTCCCTGTCTCTGTCTCTGTCGCTGTCTCTGTCTCCGTATCTGTCTCTGTCTCTGTCTCTGTCTCTTTCTCTGTCTGAGACTCTGCCTCCGTCTCTGTCTCTGTCTCTGTCTCTGTCTCTGTCTCTGTCTCTGTCTCTGTCTCTGTCTCTGTCTCTGTCTCTGTCTCTGTCTCTGTCTCTGTCTCTGTCTCTGTCTCTGTCTCTGTCTCTGTCTCTGTCTCTATCTCTGCCTCTGTCTCTGTCCCCGTATCTGTCTCCGTCTCTGTTTCTGTCTCTGTCTCTGTCTCTGTCTCTGTCTCCGCCTCTGTCTCTGTCCCTGTCCCTCTCCCTGTCACTGTCGCTGTCTCTGTCTCTGTCTCTGTCTCTGTCTCTGTCTCTGTCTCTGTCTCTGTCTCTGTCTCTGTCTCTGTCTCTGTCTCTGTCTCTGTCTCTGTCTCTGTCTCTGTCTCTGTCTCTGTCTCTGTCTCTGTCTCTGTCTCTGTCTCTGTCTCTGTCTCTGTCTCTGTCTCTGTCTCTGTCTCTGTCTCTGTCTCTGTCTCTGTCTCTGTCTCTGTCTCCGTGTCTGTCTCTGTCTCTGTCTCTGTATCTTTCCCTGTCTGAGACTCTGCCTCTGTCTCTGTCTCTGTCTCTGTCTCTGTCTCTGTCTCTGTCTCTGTCTCTGTGCCTGTCCCTCTCCCTGTCCCTGTCGCTGTCTCTGTCTCTGTCTCTGTCTCTGTCTCTGTTTCTGTCTCTGTCTCTGTCCCTGTTTCTGTCTCTGTCTTTGTCTCTGTCTCTGTCTGTGTCACTGTCTCCGTCCCTGTCTCTGTCTCTGTCTCCGCCTCTGTCTCTGTCCCTGACCCTCTCCCTGTCCCTGTCGCTGTCTCTGTCTCTGTCTCTGTCTCTGTCACTGTCTCTGTCTCTGTCTCTGTCTCTGTCTCTGTCTCTGTCTCTGTCTCTGTCTCTGTCACTGTCTCCGTCTCTGTCTCTGTCTCTGTCTCTGTCTCTGTCTCTGTCTCTGTCTCTGTCTCTGTCTCTGTCTCTGTCTCTGTCTCTGTCTCTGTCTCTGTCTCTGTCTCTGTCTCTGTCTCTGTCTCTGTCTCTGTCTCTGTCTCTGCCTCTGTCTCTGTCTCTGTCTCTGTCTCTGTCTCTTTCTCTGTCACTGCCTATGTCTCTGTCTCTGTCTCTGTCTCTGCCTCTGTCTCAGTCTCTGCGTCCGTCTCTGTCTCTGTCTCTGTTTCTGTCTCTGTCTCTGTCTCTGTCTCTGTCTCCGTCTCTGTCTCTGTCTCTGTCTCTGTCTCTGTCTCTGTCTCTGTCTCTGTCTCTGTCTCTGTCTCTGTCTCCGTCTCTGTCTCTGTCACTGCCTCTGTCTCTGTCTCTGTCTCTGCCCCTGTCTCTGTCTCTCTCTCTGTCTCTGCCCTTGTCTCTGTCTCAGTCTGTGTCTCTGTCTCTGTCTCTGTCTGAGACTCTGCCTCTGTCTTTGTCTCTGTCTCTGTCTCTGTCTCTGTCTCTGTCCCTGTCTCTGTCTCTGTCGCTGTCTCTGTCTCCGTATCTGTCTCTGTCTCTGTCTCTGTCTCTTTCTCTGTCTGAGACTCTGCCTCCGTCTCTGTCTCTGTCTCTGTCTCTGTCTCTGTCTCTGTCTCTGTCTCTGTCTCTGTCTCTGTCTCTGTCTCTGTCTCTGTCTCTGTCTCTGTCTCTGTCTCTGTCTCTGTCTCTGTCTCTGTCTCTGTCTCTATCTCTGCCTCTGTCTCTGTCCCCGTATCTGTCTCCGTCTCTGTTTCTGTCTCTGTCTCTGTCTCTGTCTCTGTCTCCGCCTCTGTCTCTGTCCCTGTCCCTCTCCCTGTCACTGTCGCTGTCTCTGTCTCTGTCTCTGTCCCTGTCGCTGTCTCTGTCTCTGTCTCTGTCTCTGTCACTGTCTCTGTCTCTGTCTCTGTCTCTGTCTCTGTCTCTGTCTCTGTCTCTGTCTCTGTCACTGTCTCCGTCTCTGTCTCTGTCTCTGTCTCTGTCTCTGTCTCTGTCTCTGTCTCTATCTCTGTCTCTGTCTCTGTCTCTGTCTCTGTCTCTGTCTCTGTCTCTGTCTCTGTCTCTGTCTCTGTCTCTGTCTCTGTCTCTGTCTCTCTCTCTGCCTCTGTCCCTGTCCCTCTCCCTGTCCCTGTCTCTGTCTCTGTCTCTGTCTCTGTCTCTGTCTCCGTGTCTGTCTCTGTCTCTGTCTCTGTCTCTTTCCCTGTCTGAGACTCTGCCTCTGTCTCTGTCTCTGTCTCTGTCTCTGTCTCTGTCTCTGTCTCTGTCTCTGTCTCTGTCTCTGTCTCTGTGCCTGTCCCTCTCCCTGTCCCTGTCGCTGTCTCTGTCTCTGTCTCTGTCTCTGTCTCTGTCTTTGGCTCTGTCTGTGTCTCTGACTCTGTCTCCGTCTCTGTCTCTATCTCTATCTCTGCCTCTCTCTCTGTCCCCGTATCTGTCTCTGTCTCTGTCTCTGTCTCTGTCTCGGTCTCTGTCTCTGTCTCAGTCTCAGTCTCTGCCTCTGTCTCTGTCTCTGTCTCTGTCTCTGTCTCTGTCTCTGTCTCTGTCTCTGTCTCTGTCTCTGTCTCTGCCCCTGCCTCTGTCGCTGTCTCTGTCTCTGTTTCTGTCTCTGTCTCTGTCTCTGTCTCTGTCTCTGTCTCTGTCTCTGTCTCTGTCTCTGTCTCTGTCTCTGTCTCTGTCTCTGTCTCTGTCTCTGTCTCTGTCTCTGTCTCTGTCTCTGTCTCTGTCTCTGTCTCTGTCTCTGTCTCTGTCTCTGTCTCTGTCTCTGTCTCTGTCTCTGTCTCTGTCTCTGTCTGAGACTCTGCCTCTGTCTTTGTCTCTCTCTGTCTCTGTCTCTGCCCCTGTCTCTGTCTCTGTCTCTGTCTCTGTCTCTGTCTCTGTCTCTGTCTCTGTTTCTGTCTCTGTCTCTGCCCCTGTTTCTGTCTCTGTCTCTGTCTCTGTCTCTGTCTCTGTCTCTGTCTCTGTCTCTGTCTCTGTCTCTGTCTCTGTCTCTGTCTCTGTCTCTGTCTCTGTCTCTGTCTCTGTCTCTGTCTCTGTCTCTGTCTCTGTCTATGCATCTGTCTCTGTCCCTGTCTCCGTCTCTGTCTCTGTCTCTGTCTTTGTCTCTGACTCTGTCTCTGTTTCTGTCTCTGTCTCTGTCCCTGTTTCTGTCTCTGTCTTTGTCTCTGTCTCTGTCTCTGTCACTGTCTCCGTCCCTGTCTCTGTCTCTGTCTCCGCCTCTGTCTCTGTCCCTGACCCTCTCCCTGTCCCTGTCGCTGTCTCTGTCTCTGTCTCTGTCTCTGTCACTGTCTCTGTCTCTGTCCCTGTCCCTCTCTCTGTCTCTGTCTCTGTCTCTGTCTCTGTCTCTGTCTCTGTCTCTGTCTGAGACTCTGCCTCTGTCTTTGTCTCTCTCTGTCTCTGTCTCTGCCCCTGTCTCTGTGTCTGTCTCTGTCTCTGTCTCTGTCTCTGTCTCTGTCTCTGTCTGTATCTCTGCATCTGTCTCGGTCTTTGTCTCCGTCCCTGTCTCTGTCCCTGTTTCTGTCTCTGTCTCTGTCTGTGTCTCTGCCGCTGTCACGGTCTTTGTCTCCGTCTCTGTCTCTGTCTCTGTCTCTGTCTCTGTCTCTGTCTCTGTCTCTGTCTCTGTCTCTGTCTCTGTCTCTGTCTCTGTCTCTGTCTCTGTCTCTGTCTGTGTCTCTGTCTCTGTCTCTGTCTCTGTCTCTGTCTCTGTCTCTGTCTCTGTCTCTGTCTCTGTCTCTGTCTCTGTCTCTGTCTCTGTCTCTGTCTCTGTCTCTGTCTCTGTCTCTGTCTCTGTCTCTGTCTCTGTCTCTGTCTCTGTCTCTGTCTCTGTCTCTGTCTCTGTCTCTGTCTCTGTCTCTGTCTCTGTCTCTGTCTCTGTCTCCGTCTCTGTCTCTGTCTCTGTCTCTGTCTCTGTCTCTGTCTCTGTCTCTGTCTCTGTCTCTGTCTCTGTCTCTGTCTCTGTCTCTGTCTCTGTCTCTGTCTCTGTCTCTGTCTCTGTCTCTGTCTCTGTCTCTGTCTTTGTCTGAGACTCTGCCTCTGTCTTTGTCTCTCTCTGTCTCTGTCTCTGCCCCTGTCTCTGTCTCTGTCTCTGTCTCTGTCTCTGTCTCTGTCTCTGTCTCTGTCTCTGTCTCTGTCTCTGTCTCTGTCTGAGACTCTGCCTCTGTCTTTGTCTCTCTCTGTCTCTGTCTCTGCCCCTGTCTCTGCCTCTGTCTCTGTCTCTGTCTCTGTCTCTGTCTCTGTCTCTGTCTCCGTGTCTGTCTCTGTCTCTGTCTCTGTCTCTTTCCCTGTCTGAGACTCTGCCTCTGTCTCTGTCTCTGTCTCTGTCTCTGTCTCTGTCTCTGTCTCTGTCTCTGTCTCTGTCTCTGTCTCTGTGCCTGTCCCTCTCCCTGTCCCTGTCGCTGTCTCTGTCTCTGTCTCTGTCTCTGTCTCTGTCTTTGGCTCTGTCTGTGTCCCTGACTCTGTCTCCGTCTCTGTCTCTATCTCTATCTCTGCCTCTCTCTCTGTCCCCGTATCTGTCTCTGTCTCTGTCTCTGTCTCTGTCTCGGTCTCTGTCTCTGTCTCAGTCTCAGTCTCTGCCTCTGTCTCTGTCTCTGTCTCTGTCTCTGTCTCTGTCTCTGTCTCTGTCTCTGTCTCTGTCTCTGTCTCTGCCCCTGCCTCTGTCGCTGTCTCTGTCTCTGTTTCTGTCCCTGTCTCTGTCTCTGTCTCTGTCTCTGTCTCTGTCTCTGTCTCTGTCTCTGTCTCTGTCTCTGTCTCTGTCTCTGTCTCTGTCTCTGTCTCTGTCTCTGTCTCTGTCTCTGTCTCTGTCTCTGTCTCTGTCTCTGTCTCTGTCTGAGACTCTGCCTCTGTCTTTGTCTCTCTCTGTCTCTGTCTCTGCCCCTGTCTCTGTCTCTGTCTCTGTCTCTGTCTCTGTCTCTGTCTCTGTCTCTGTCTCTGTCTCTGTCTCTGTCTGAGACTCTGCCTCTGTCTTTGTCTCTCTCTGTCTCTGTCTCTGCCCCTGTCTCTGCCTCTGTCTCTGTCTCTGTCTCTGTCTCTCTCTCTGTCTCTGTCTCCGTGTCTGTCTCTGTCTCTGTCTCTGTCTCTTTCCCTGTCTGAGACTCTGCCTCTGTCTCTGTCTCTGTCTCTGTCTCTGTCTCTGTCTCTGTCTCTGTCTCTGTCTCTGTCTCTGTCCCTGTCTCTGTCTCTGTCTCTGTGCCTGTCCCTCTCCCTGTCCCTGTCGCTGTCTCTGTCTCTGTCTCTGTCTCTGTCTCTGTCTTTGGCTCTGTCTGTGTCTCTGACTCTGTCTCCGTCTCTGTCTCTATCTCTATCTCTGCCTCTCTCTCTGTCCCCGTATCTGTCTCTGTCTCTGTCTCTGTCTCTGTCTCGGTCTCTGTCTCTGTCTCAGTCTCAGTCTCTGCCTCTGTCTCTGTCTCTGTCTCTGTCTCTGTCTCTGTCTCTGTCTCTGTCTCTGTCTCTGTCTCTGTCTCTGTCTCTGCCCCTGTCTCTGTCGCTGTCTCTGTCTCTGTTTCTGTCTCCGCCTCTGTCTCTGTCCCTGTCCCTCTCCCTGTCCCTGTCGCTGTCTCTGTCTCTGTCTCTGTCTCTATCTCTGTCTCTGTCGCTGTCTCTGGGTCTCTGCCTGTGTGCCTCTGCCTCTGTCCCTTTGTCTCTGTCTCTGCATCTCTGCCTCCGTGCCTATGTCTCTCTGTCTCTGCCTCTGTCTCTGTCTCTGTCTCTGTCTCCGTCTCTGTCTCTGTCTCTGTCTCTGCCTCTGTCTCTGTCCCTGTCCCTCTCCCTGTCCCTGTCGCTGTCTCTGTCTCTGTCTCTGTCTCCGCCTCTGTCTCTGTCCCTGTCCCTCTCCCTGTCCCTGTCGCTGTCTCTGTCTCTGTCTCAGTCTCTGTCTCTGTCTCTGTCTCTGTCTCTGTCTCTGTCTCTGTCTCTGTCTCTGTCTCTGTCTCCGCCTCTGTCTCTGTCCCTGTCCCTCTCCCTGTCCCTGTCGCTGTCTCTGCCTCTGTCTCTGTCTCTGTCTCTGTCTCTGTCTCTGTCTCTGTCTCTGTCTCTGTCTCTATCTCTGTCTCTGTCTCCGTCTCTATCTCTGTCTCTGTCTCTGTCTCTGGGTCTCTGCCTGTGTGCCTCTGCCT
>CAMAOD020000312.1:112500-115000 GCA_945859595.2 Megachile willughbiella
TCTGTCTCTGTCTCTGTCTCTGGGTCTCTGCCTGTGTGCCTCTGCCTCTGTCTCTTTGTCTCTGTCTCTGCATCTCTGCCTCCGTGCCTATGTCTCTCTGTCTCTGTCTCTGTCTCTGTCTCTGTCTCTGTCTCCGCCTCTGTCTCTGTCCCTGTCCCTCTCCCTGTCCCTGTCGCTGTCTCTGCCTCTGTCTCTGTCTCTGTCTCTGTCTCTGTCTCTGTCTCTGCCTCTGTCTCTGTCTCTGTCTCTGTCTCTATCTCTGTCTCTGTCTCTGTCTCTATCTCTGTCTCTGTCTCTGTCTCTGGGTCTCTGCCTGTGTGCCTCTGCCTCTGTCTCTTTGTCTCTCTCTCTGCATCTCTGCCTCCGTGCCTATGTCTCTCTGTCTCCGTCTCTGTCTCTGTCTCTGTCTGCGTCTCTGTCTCTGTCTCTGTCTCTGCCTCTGTCTCTGTCCCTGTCCCTCTCACTGTCCCTGCCGCTGTCTCTGTCTCTGTCTCTGTCTCTGTCTCTGTCTCTGTCTCTGTCTCTGTCTCTGTCTCTGTCTCTGTCTCTGTCTCTATCTCTGTCTCTGTCTCTGTCTCTACCTCTGTCTCTGTCTCTGTCTCTGTCTTTGTCTCTGTCTCTGTCTCTGTTTCTGTCTCTGTCTCTGCCCCTGTTTCTGTCTCTGTCTCTGTCTCTGTCTCTGTCTCTGTCTCTGTCTCTGTCTCTGTCTCTGTCTCTGTCTCTGTCTCTGTCTCTGTCTCTGTCACTGTCTCCGTCTCTGTCTCTGTCTCTGTCTCTGTCTCTGTCTCTGTCTCTGTCTCTATCTCTGTCTCCGTCTCTGTCTCTGTCTCTGTCTCTGTCTCTGTCTCTGTCTCTGTCTCTGTCTCTGTCTCTGTCTCTGTCTCTGTCTCTGTCTCTGTCTCTGTCTCTCTCTCTGCCTCTGTCTCTGTCCCCGTATCTGTCTCTGTCTCTGTCTCTGTCTCTGTCTCTGTCTCTGTCTCTGTCTCTGTCTCTGTCTCTGTCTGAGACTCTGCCTCTGTCTCTGTCTCTGTCTCTGTCTCTGTCTCTGTCTCTGTCTCTGTCTCTGTCTCTGTCTCTGTCTCTGTCTCTGTCTCAGTCTCTGTCTCTGTCTGAGACTCTGCCTCTGTCTTTGTCTCTGTCTCTGTCTCTGTCTCTGTCTCTGCCCCTGTCTCTGTCTCTGTCTCTGTCTCAGTCTCAGTCTCTGCCTCTGTCGCTGTCTCTGTCTCTGTCTCTGTCTCTGTCTCTGTCTCTGTCTCTACCTCTGTCTCTGTCTCTGTCTCTGTCTCTACCTCTGTCTCTGTCTCTGTCTCTGTCTCTGTCTCTGTCTATGCATCTGTCTCTGTCCCTGACTCCGTCTCTGTCTCTGTCTCTGTCTTTGTCTCTGTCTCTGTCTCTGTCTCTGTCTCTGTCTCTGTCTCTGTCTCTGTCTCTGTCTCTGTCTCTGTCTCTGTCTCTGTCTCTGTCTCTGTCTCTGTCTCTGTCTCTGTCTCTGTCTCTGTCTCTCTCTCTGCCTCTGTCTCTGTCCCCGTATCTGTCTCTGTCTCTGTCCCTGTCCCTCTCACTGTCCCTGCCGCTGTCTCTGTCTCTGTCTCTGTCTCCGTCTCTGTCTCTGTCTCTGTCTGCGTCTCTGTCTCTGTCTCTGTCTCTGCCTCTGTCTCTGTCCCTGTCCCTCTCACTGTCCCTGCCGCTGTCTCTGTCTCTGTCTCTGTCTCTGTCTCTGTCTCTGTCTCTGTCTCTGTCTCTGTCTCTGTCTCTGTCTCTGTCTCTGTCTCTGTCTCTATCTCTGTCTCTGTCTCTGTCTCTACCTCTGTCTCTGTCTCTGTCTCTGTCTTTGTCTCTGTCTCTGTCTCTGTTTCTGTCTCTGTCTCTGCCCCTGTTTCTGTCTCTGTCTCTGTCTCTGTCTCTGTCTCTGTCTCTGTCTCTGTCTCTGTCTCTGTCTCTGTCTCTGTCTCTGTCTCTGTCTCTGTCACTGTCTCCGTCTCTGTCTCTGTCTCTGTCTCTGTCTCTGTCTCTGTCTCTGTCTCTATCTCTGTCTCTGTCTCTGTCTCTGTCTCTGTCTCTGTCTCTGTCTCTGTCTCTGTCTCTGTCTCTGTCTCTGTCTCTGTCTCTGTCTCTGTCTCTGTCTCTCTCTCTGCCTCTGTCTCTGTCCCCGTATCTGTCTCTGTCTCTGTCTCTGTCTCTGTCTCTGTCTCTGTCTCTGTCTCTGTCTCTGTCTGAGACTCTGCCTCTGTCTCTGTCTCTGTCTCTGTCTCTGTCTCTGTCTCTGTCTCTGTCTCTGTCTCTGTCTCTGTCTCTGTCTCTGTCTCAGTCTCTGTCTCTGTCTGAGACTCTGCCTCTGTCTTTGTCTCTGTCTTTGTCTCTGTCTGTGTCTGTGCCTCTGCCTCTGTCTCCGTCTCTGTCTCTGTCCCTGTCTCTGCCTCTGTCTCTGTCCCCGTATCTGTCTCTGTCTCTGTTTCTGTCTCTGTCCCTGTCTCTGTCTCTGTCTCCGCCTCTGTCTCTG
>CAMAOD020000312.1:120000-142500 GCA_945859595.2 Megachile willughbiella
TCTCTCTCACGGTCTCTGTCTCTGTCTCTGTCTCTGCCTCTGTCTCAGTCTCTGCGTCCGTCTCTGTCTCTGTCTCCATCTCTGTCTCTGTTTCTGTCTCTGTCTCTGTCTGTGTCTCTGCCTCTTTCCCGGCCTTTGTCGCCGTCTCTGTCTCTGTCTCTGTCGCTGTCTCTGTCTCTGTCTCTGTCTCTCTCACTGTCTCTGTCTCTGTCTCTGTCTCTGCCTCTCTCTCAGTCACTGCGTCCGTCTCTGTCTATGCCTCTGTCTCTGTCTCTGTCTCTGTCTCTGCCTCTCTCTCAGTCGCTGAGTCCGTCTCTGTCTCTGCCTCTGTCTCTGCCTCTGTCTCTGTCTCTGTCTCTGTCTGTGTCTCTGCATCTGTCTCGGTCTTTGTCTCCGTCCCTGTCAATGTCCCTGTCTCTGTCTCTGTCTCTGTCTCTGTCTCTGTCACTGCCTCTGTCTCTGTCTCTGCCTCTGCCCCTGTCTCTGTCTCTGTCCCTGTCTCTGCCCTTCTCTCTGTCTCAGTCTCTGTCTCTGTCTCTGTCTCTGTCTCTGTCTCTGTCTCTGTCTCTGTCTCTGTCTCTGTCTCTGTCTCTGTCTCTGTCTCTGCCCCTGTCTCTGTCTCTGTCTCTGTCTCTGCCCTTGTATCTGTCTCAGTCTCTGTCTCTGTCTCTGTCTCTGTCTGAGACTCTGCCTCTGTCTTTGTCTCTGTCTGTGTCTCTGTCTCTGCCCCTGTCTCTGTCTCTGTCTCTGTCTCTGTCTCTGCTTCTGTCTCTGTCTCTGTCTCTGTCTGTGTCTCTGCATCTGTCTCGGTCTTTGTCTCCGTCCCTGTCTCTCCCTGTCTCTGTCTCTGTCTCTGTCTGTGTCTCTGCCTCTGTCACGGTCTTTGTCTCCGTCTGTGTCTCTGTCTCTGTCTCTGTCTCTGTCTCTGTCTCTGTCTCTGTCTCTGTCTCTGTCTCTGTCTCTGCCCTTGTATCTGTCTCAGTCTCTGTCTCTGTCTCTGTCTCTGTCTGAGACTCTGCCTCTGTCTCTGTCTCTGTCTCTGTCTCTGTCTCTGTCTCTGTCTCTGTCTCTGTCTCTGTCTCTGTCTCTGTCTCTGTCTCTGTCTCTGTCTCTGTCTCTGTCTCTGTCTCTGTCTCTGTCTCTGCCTGAGACTCTGCCTCTGTCTTTGTCTCTCTCTGTCTCTGTCTCTGCCCCTGTCTCTGTCTCTGTCTCTGTCTCTGTCTCTGTCTCTGTCTCTGTCTCTGTCTCTGTCTGAGACTCTGCCTCTGTCTTTGTCTCTCTCTGTCTCTGTCTCTGCCCCTGTCTCTGCCTCTGTCTCTGTCCCTGTCTCTGTCTCTGTCTCTGTCTCCGTCTTTGTCTGTGTCTGTGTTTCTGCCTCTTTCTCGGCCTTTGTCTCCGTCTCTGTCTCTGTCTCTGTCGCTGTCTCTGTCTCTGCCCCTGTCTCTGACTCTGTCTCTGTCTCTGCCCTTGTCTCTGTCTCAGTCTCTGTCTCTGTCTCTGTCTCTGACTCTGTCTGAGAATCTGCCTCTGTCTTTGTTTCTGTCTCTGTCTCTGTCTCTGTCACTGTCTCTGTCTCTGCCTCTGTCTCTGTCTCTGTCTCTGTCTCTGTCTCTGTCTCTGTCTCTGTCTCTGTCTCTGTCTCTGTCTCTGTCTCTGTCTCTGTCTCTGTCTCTGTCTCTGTCTCTGTCTCTGTCTGAGACTCTGCCTCTGTCTTTGTCTCTGTCTCTGTCTCTGTCTCTGCCTCTGTCTCTGTCTCTGTCTCTGTCTCTGCCTCTGTCTCTGTCTCTGCCTCTGTCTCTGTCTCTGTCTCTGTCTCTGTCCCTGTTTCTGTCTCTGTCTCTGTGTCCGTCTTTGTCTCTGCCTCTGTCTCAGTCTCTGCGTCTGTCTCGGTCTTTGTCTCCGTCTCTGTCTCTGTCTCTGTCTCTGTCACTGTCTCCGTCTCTGTCTCTGTCTCTGTCTCTGTCTCTGTCTCTGTCTCTGTCTCTCTCTCTGTCGCTGTCTCTGTCTCCGTATCTGTCTCTGTCTCTGTCTCTGTCTCTTTCTCTGTCTGAGACTCTGCCTCCGTCTCTGTCTCTGTCTCTGTCTCTGTGTCTGTCCCTGTCGCTGTCTCTGTCTCTGTCTCTGTCTCTGTCTCTGTCTCTGTCTTTGTCTCTGTCTGTGTCTGTGCCTCTGCCTCTGTCTCCGTCTCTGTCTCTGTCCCTGTCTCTGCCTCTGTCTCTGTCCCCGTATCTGTCTCTGTCTCTGTTTCTGTCTCTGTCCCTGTCTCTGTCTCTGTCTCCGCCTCTGTCTCTGTCCCTGTCCCTCTCCCTGTCCCTGTCGCTGTCTCTGTCTCTGTCTCTGTCACTGTCTCTGTGCCTGTCCCTCTCCCTGTCCCTGTCGCTGTCTCTGTCTCTGTCTCTGTCTCTGTCTCTGTCTTTGGCTCTGTCTGTGTCTCTGACTCTGTCTCCGTCTCTGTCTCTATCTCTATCTCTGCCTCTCTCTCTGTCCCCGTATCTGTCTCTGTCTCTGTCTCTGTCTCTGTCTCGGTCTCTGTCTCTGTCTCAGTCTCAGTCTCTGCCTCTGTCTCTGTCTCTGTCTCTGTCTCTGTCTCTGTCTCTGTCTCTGTCTCTGTCTCTGCCTCTGTCTCTGTCTCTGTCTCTGTCTCTGTCTCTGTCTCTGTCTCTGTCTCCGTGTCTGTCTCTGTCTCTGTCTCTGTCTCTTTCCCTGTCTGAGACTCTGCCTCTGTCTCTGTCTCTGTCTCTGTCTCTGTCTCTCTCTCTGTCTCTGTCTCTGTCTCTGTCTCTGTCTCTGTCTCTGTCTCTGTGCCTGTCCCTCTCCCTGTCCCTGTCGCTGTCTCTGTCTCTGTCTCTGTCTCTGTCTCTGTCTTTGGCTCTGTCTGTGTCTCTGACTCTGTCTCCGTCTCTGTCTCTATCTCTATCTCTGCCTCTCTCTCTGTCCCCGTATCTGTCTCTGTCTCTGTCTCTGTCTCTGTCTCGGTCTCTGTCTCTGTCTCAGTCTCAGTCTCTGTCTCTGTCTCTGTCTCTGTCTCTGTCTCTGTCTCTGTCTCTGTCTCTGCCTCTGTCTCTGTCTCTGTCCCTGTCTCTGTCTCTGTCTCTGTCTCCGTCTTTGTCTGTGTCTGTGTTTCTGCCTCTTTCTCGGCCTTTGTCTCCGTCTCTGTCTCTGTCTCTGTCGCTGTCTCTGTCTCTGCCCCTGTCTCTGCCTCTGTCTCTGTCTCTGCCCTTGTCTCTGTCTCAGTCTCTGTCTCTGTCTCTGTCTCTGACTCTGTCTGAGAATCTGCCCCTGTCTCTGTCTCTGTCTCTGTCTCTGTCTCTGTCACTGCCTCTGTCTCTGTCTCTGTCTCTGTCTCTGTCTCTGTCTCTGTCTCTGTCTCTGTCTCTGTCTCTGTCTCTGTCTCTGTCTCTGTCTCTGTCTCTGTCTCTGTCTCCGTCTCTGTCTCTGTCTCTGTCGCTATCTCTCCCTCTGTCTCTGTCCCCGTATCTGTGTCTGTCTCTGTCTCTGTTTCTGTCTCTGTCTCTGTCTCTGTCTCTGTCTCTGTCTCTGTCTCTGTCTCTGTCTCTGTGTCTGTCTCTGTCTCTGTCTCCGTCTCTGTCTCTGTCTCTGTCTCTGTCTCGGTCTTTGTCTCCGTCTCTGTCTCTGTCTCTGTCTCTGTCTCAGTCTCTGTCTCTGTCTCCGTCTTTGTCTCCGTCTTTGTCTCCTGCCCCTGTGCCTCCGACCATGTCTCCTGCCCCTCTGTCTCTGTCTGTGTCACTGTCTCTCCCTCTGTCTCTGTCTCTTCCTCGGTCTCTGTCTCTGTCTCTGTCGCTGTCTCTCCCTCTGTCTCTGTCCCCGTCTCTGTCCCTGGCTCTGTCTCTGCCTCTGTCTCCGTCTCTGTCTCTGTCTCGGTCTTTGTCTCCGTCTATGTCTCTGTCTCTGTCTCAGTCTCTGTCTCCGTCTCTTTCTCCGTTTCTGTCTCTGTCTCTGTTTCTGTCTCTGTCTCTGTCTCTGTCTCTGTCTCTGTCTCTGCCTCTGTCTCTGTCTCTGTCTCTGTCTCTGTCTCTGTCTCTCTCTCTGTCTCTGTCTCTGTCTCTTTCTCTGTCTCTGTCTCTGTCTCTGAATCTGTCTCTGCCTCTGTCACTGTCGCTGTCTCTGTCCCTGTCTCTGTCTATGCCTCTGTCTCTGTCTCTGTCTCAGTCTCTGTCTCTGTATCTGTCTGTTTCTCTGTCTGTTTCTCTGTCTGTTTCTCTGTCTCTGTCTCTGTCTCTGTCTCTGTCTCTGTCTCTGTCTCCGTCCCTGTCTCTGTCTCTGTCGCTATCTCTCCCTCTGTCTCTGTCCCCGTATCTGTCTCTGTCCCTGGCTCTGTCTCTGCCTCTGTCTCCGTCTCTGTCTCTGTCTCGGTCTTTGTCTCCGTCTATGTCTCTGTCTCTGTCTCAGTCTCTGTCTCCGTCTCTGTCTCCGTTTCTGTCTCTGTCTCTGTTTCTGTCTCTGTCTCTGTCTCTGTCTCTGTCTCTGTCTCTGTCTCTTCCTCGGTCTCTGTCTCTGTCTCTGTCGCTGTCTCTCCCTCTGTCTCTGTCCCCGTCTCTGTCCCTGGCTCTGTCTCTGCCTCTGTCTCCGTCTCTGTCTCTGTCTCGGTCTTTGTCTCCGTCTATGTCTCTGTCTCTGTCTCAGTCTCTGTCTCCGTCTCTTTCTCCGTTTCTGTCTCTGTCTCTGCCTCTGTCTGTGTCTCTGCCTCTGTCTCGGTCTTTGTCTCCGTCTCTGTCTCTGTCTCTGTGTCTGTCTCTGTCTCTGTCTCTGTCTCTGTCTCTCTCTCTGTCTCTGTCTCTGTCTCTGTCTCTGTCTCTGTCTCTGTCTCTGTCTCTGTCTCTGTCTCTGTCTCTGTCCCTGTCCCTCTCCCTGTGCCTGTCGCTGTCTCTGTCTCTGTCTCTGTCTATTCCTCTGTCTCTGTCTCTGTCTGTGTCTCTGTCTCTGTCTCTGTTTCTGTCTCTGTCTCTGTCTCTGTCTCTGTCTCTGTCTCTGTCTCTGTCTCTGTCTCTGTCTCTGTCTCTGTCTCTGTCTCTGTCTCTGTCTCTGTCTCTGTCTCTGTCTCTGTCTCTGTCTCTGTCTCTGTCTCTGTCTCTGTCTCTGTCTCTGTCTCTGTCTCTGTCTCTGTCTCTGTCTCTGTCTCTGTCTCTGTCTCTGTCTCTGTCTCTGTCTCTGTCTCTGTCTCTGTCTCTGTCTCCGTCTCTGTCTCTGTCTCTGTCGCTATCTCTCCCTCTGTCTCTGTCCCCGTATCTGTGTCTGTCTCTGTCTCTGTTTCTGTCTCTGTCTCTGCCTCTGTCTCTGTCTCTGTCTCTGTCTCTGTCTCTGTGTCTGTCTCTGTCTCTGTCTCCGTCTCTGTCTCTGTCTCTGCCTCTGTCTCGGTCTTTGTCTCCGTCTCTGTCTCTGTCTCTGTCTCTGTCTCAGTCTCTGTCTCTGTCTCCGTCTTTGTCTCCGTCTTTGTCTCCTGCCCCTGTGCCTCCGACCATGTCTCCTGCCCCTCTGTCTCTGTCTGTGTCACTGTCTCTCCCTCTGTCTCTGTCTCTTCCTCGGTCTCTGTCTCTGTCTCTGTCGCTGTCTCTCCCTCTGTCTCTGTCCCCGTCTCTGTCCCTGGCTCTGTCTCTGCCTCTGTCTCCGTCTCTGTCTCTGTCTCGGTCTTTGTCTCCGTCTATGTCTCTGTCTCTGTCTCAGTCTCTGTCTCCGTCTCTTTCTCCGTTTCTGTCTCTGTCTCTGTTTCTGTCTCTGTCTCTGTCTCTGTCTCTGTCTCTGTCTCTGCCTCTGTCTCTGTCTCTGTCTCTGTCTCTGTCTCTGTCTCTGTCTCTGTCTCTGTCTCTTTCTCTGTCTCTGTCTCTGTCTCTGAATCTGTCTCTGCCTCTGTCACTGTCGCTGTCTCTGTCCCTGTCTCTGTCTATGCCTCTGTCTCTGTCTCTGTCTCCGTCTCTGTCTCTGTATCTGTCTGTTTCTCTGTCTGTTTCTCTGTCTGTTTCTCTGTCTCTGTCTCTGTCTCTGTCTCTGTCTCTGTCTCTGTCTCTGTCTCCGTCCCTGTCTCTGTCTCTGTCGCTATCTCTCCCTCTGTCTCTGTCCCCGTATCTGTCTCTGTCCCTGGCTCTGTCTCTGCCTCTGTCTCCGTCTCTGTCTCTGTCTCGGTCTTTGTCTCCGTCTATGTCTCTGTCTCTGTCTCAGTCTCTGTCTCCGTCTCTGTCTCCGTTTCTGTCTCTGTCTCTGTTTCTGTCTCTGTCTCTGTCTCTGTCTCTGTCTCTGTCTCTGTCTCTGTCTCTGTCTCTGTCTCTGTCTCTGTCTCTGTCTCTGTCTCTGTCTCTGTCTCTGTCTCTGTCTCTGTCTCTGTCTCTGTCTCTGTCTCTGTCTCTGACTCTGTCGCTGTCTCTGTCTCTGTCTCTGTCTCTGCCATTGTCTGTGTCTCTGCCTCGGCCCCGGTCTTTGTCTCCGTCTCTGTCTCTGTCTCTGTCTCTGTCTCTGTCTCAGTCTCTGTCTCTGTCTCTGTCTCTGACTCTGTCTCTGTCTCTGTCTCTGTCTCTGTCTCTGTCTCTGTCTCTGTCTCTGTCTCTGTCTCTGTCTCTGTCTCTGTCTCTGTCTCTGTCTCTGTCTCTGTCTCTGTCTCTGTCTCTGTCTCTGTCTCTGTCTCCGTCTCTGTCTCTGTCTCTGTCTCTGTCGCTATCTCTCCCTGTGTCTCTGTCCCCGTATCTGTCTCTGTCTCTGTGTCTGTCTCTGTCCCTGTCCCTCTCCCTGTGCCTGTCGCTGTTTCTGTCTCTGTCTCTGTCTATTCCTCTGTCTCTGTCTCTGTCTCCGTCTCTGCACTGTCTCTGTCTCTGTCTCTGTCTCTGTCTCTGTCTCTGTCTCTGTCTGTGTCTCTGTCGCTGTCTCGGTCTTTGTCTCCGTCTCTGTCTCTGTCTCTGTCTCTGTCGCTGTCTCTGTCTGTGTCTCTGTCTCTGTCTCGTTCTCCGTCTCTGTCTCTGTCTCTGCCTCTATCTACGTCGATGTCTCTGTCTCTGTCCCTGTCTCTGTCTCTGTCTCTGTCTCTGTCTCTGCCTCTGTCTCTGTCTCTGTCTCAGTCTCTGCCTCTGTCTCTGTCTCTGTCTCTGTCTGTCTCTGCCACTGTCTCGGTCTTTGTCTCCGTCTCTGTCTCTGTCTCTGTCTTTGCCTCTGTCTCTGTTTCTGTCTGTGTCTCTGCCTCTGTCTCGTTCTTTGTCTCCGTCTCTGTCTCTGTCTCTGCCTCTGTCTCTGTCCCTGTCTCTGTCTCTGTCTCTGTCTCCGTCTTTGTCTCTGTCCGTGTCTCTGCCTCTTACTCGGCCTTTGTCTCCGTCGCTGTCTCTGTCTCTGTCTCTCTCACTGTCTCTGTCTCTGTCTCTGTCTTTGCCTCTGTCTCAGTCTCTGCGTCCGTCTCTGTCTCTGTCTCCGTCTCTGTCTCTGTCTCTGTCTCTGTCTCCGTCTCTGTCACTGTCTCTGTCTCTGTCTCCGTCTCTGTCTCTGTCTCTGTCTCTGTCTCTGTCTCTGTCTCTGTCTCTGTCTCTGTCTCTGTCCCTGTCTCTGTCTCTGTCCCTGTCTCTGTCTCTGTCTCTGTCTCTGTCTGTGTCTCTGCCTCTGTCTCGGTCTTTGTCTCCGTCTCTGTCTCTGTCTCTGTCTCCGTCTCTGTCTCTGTCTCTGTCTCTGCCTCTGTCTCTGTCTCTGTCTCTATCTCTGCCTCTGTCTCTGTCCCCGTATCTGTCTCTGTCTCTGTCTCTGTCTCTGTCTCTGTCTCTGTCTCTGTGTCTGTCTCTGTCTCAGTCTCTGCCTCTGTCTCTGTCTCTGTCTCTGTCTCTGTCTCTGTCTCTGTCTCTGTCTCTGTCTCTGTCTCTGTCTCTGTCTCTGTCTCCGTCTTTGTCTCCGTTTTTGCCTCCGTCTTTGTCTTCGTCTTAGTCTCCGTCTTTGTCTCAGTTTTTGTCTCCGTCTTTGTGCCTGTCTTTGTCTCCATATTTGTCACCGTCTTTGTCTCTGTATTTGTCTCCGACTGTGTCTCCATATTTGTCTCCGTCTTTGTCTCCGTCTTTGCCTCCGTCTTTGTCTACGTCTTTGTCTCCGTCTTTGTCTCCGTCTTTGTCTCCGTCTTTGTCTCCGTCCATGTCTCCTGCCCCTCTGTCTCGATCTTTGTCTCATGCGCGTCTCTCTCTGTCTCTGTCTCTGTCTGTGTCTCTGTCTCTGTCTCTGTTTCTGTCTCTGTCTCTGTCTCTGTCTCTGTCTCTGTCTCTGTCTCTGTCTCTGTCTCTGTCTCTGTCTCTGTCTCTGTCTCTGTCTCTGTCTCTGTCTCTGTCTCTGTCTCTGTCTCTGTCTCTGTCTCTGTCTCTGTCTCTGTCTCTGTCTCCGTCTCTGTCTCTGTCTCTGTCTCTGTCTCTGTCTCTGTCTCTGTCTCTGTCTCTGTCTCTGTCTCTGTCTCTGTCTCCGTCTCTGTCTCTGTCTCTGTCGCTATCTCTCCCTCTGTCTCTGTCCCCGTATCTGTGTCTGTCTCTGTCTCTGTTTCTGTCTCTGTCTCTCTCTCTGTCTCTGTCTCTGCCTCTGCCTGTGTCTCTGCCTCTGTCTCGGTCTTTGTCTCCGTCTCTGTCTCTGTCTCTGTGTCTGTCTCTGTCTCTGTCTCTGTCTCTGTCTCTCTCTCTGTCTCTGTCTCTGTCTCTGTCTCTGTCTCTGTCTCTGTCTCTGTCTCTGTCTCTGTCTATTCCTCTGTCTCTGTCTCTGTCTCTGTCTCTGTCTCTGTCTCTGTCTCTGTCTCTGTCTCTGTCTCTGTCCCTGTCCCTCTCCCTGTGCCTGTCTCTGTCGCTGTCTATTCCTCTGTCTCTGTCTCCGTCTCTGTCTCTGTCTCTGTCTCTGTCTCTGTCACTGTTTCTGTCTCTGTCTGTGTCTCTGCCTCTGTCTCGGTCTCTGCCTCTGTCTCTTTCTCTGTCTCTGTCTCTGTCTCTGCCTCTGTCTCTGTCTCTGTCTCTGTCTGTGTCTCTGTCGCTGTCTCGGTCTTTGTCTCCGTCTCTGTCTCTGTCTCTGTCTCTGTCGCTGTCTCTGTCTCTGTCTCTGTCTCTGTCTCTGTCGCTGTCTCTGTCTCTGTCTCTGTCTCTGTCTCGTTCTCCGTCTCTTTCTCTGTCTCTGTCTCTGTCTCTGCCTCTGTCTCTGTCTCTGTCTCTGTCTGTGTCTCTGTCGCTGTCTCGGTCTTTGTCTCCGTCTCTGTCTCTGTCTCTGTCTCTGTCTCTGTCTCAGTCTCTGTCTCTGTCTCTGTCTCTGTCTGAGACTCTGCCTCTGTCTTTGTCTCTGTCTCTGTCTCTGTCACTGTCTCCGTCTCTGTCTCTGTCTCTGTCGCTGTTTCTGTCACTGTCTCCGTCTCTGTCTCTGTCTCTGTCTCTGTCTCTGTCTCTGTCTCTGTCGCTGTCCCTGTCTCTGTCTCTGTCTCTGTCTCTGTCTCTGTCTCTGTCTCTGTCTCTGTCTCTGTCTCTACATCTGTCTCTGTCTCTGTCTCTGTCTCTGTATCTGCCTCTGTCTCTGTCTCTGTCTCTGCCTCTGTCTCTGTCTCTGTCTCTGTCTCTTTCTCTGTCTGAGACCCTGCCTCTGTCTCTGTCTCTGTCTCTGTCTCTGTCTCTGTCTCTGTCTCTGTCTCTGTCTCTGTCTCTGCCTCTGTCTCTGTCTCGGTCTCTGTCTCTGTCTCTGTCTGTGTCTCTGCCTCTGTCTCTGTCTTTGTCTCCGTCTGTGTCTCTGTCCCTGTCTGTGTCTCTGCCTCTGTCTCGGTCTTTGTCTCCGTCTCTGTCTCTGTCTCTGTCTCTGTCTCTGTCTCTGTCTCTGTCTCTGTCTCTGTCTCTGTCTCAGTCTCTGTCTCTGTCTCTGTCTCTGTCTGAGACTCTGCCTCTGTCTTTGTCTCTGTCTCTGTCTCTGTCACTGTCTCCGTCTCTGTCTCTGTCTCTGTCGCTGTCTCTGTCACTGTCTCCGTCTCTGTCTCTGTCTCTGTCTCTGTCTCTGTCTCTGTCTCTGTCGCTGTACCTGTCTCTGTCTCTGTCTCTGTCTCTGTCTCTGTCTCTGTCTCTGTCTCTACATCTGTCTCTGTCTCTGTCTCTGTCTCTGTATCTGCCTCTGTCTCTGTCTCTGTCTCTGTCTCTGTCTCTGCCTCTGTCTCTGTCCCCGTATCTGTCTCTGTCTCTGTTTCTGTCTCTGTCTCTGTCTCTGTCTCTGCCTCTGCCTCTGTCTCTGTCCCTGTCCGTGTCGCTGTCTCTGTCTCTGTCTATGCATGTGTCTCTGTCTCTGTCTGTGTCTCTGTCTCTGTCTCTGTCTCTGTCATTGTCTCTGTCTCTGTCTCTGTTTCTGTCTCTGTCTCTGTCCCTGTTTCTGTCTCTGTCTTTGTCTCTGTCTGTGTCTCTGCCTCTGTCGCCGTCTCTGTCTCTGTCTCTGTCTCTGCCTCTGTCTCTGTCTCTGTTTCTGTCTCTATCTCTGTCCCTGTTTCTGTCTCTGTCTCTGTCTCTGTATCTGTCTCTGCCTCTGTCTCTGTCTCTGTTTCTGTCTGTGTCTCTGCCTCTGTCTCGGTCTTTGTCTCCGTCTCTGTCTCTGTCCCTGTCTCTGTCTCTGTCTCTGTCTCTGTCTCTGTCTCTGTCTCTGTCTCTGTCTCTGTCTCTGTCTCTGTCTCTGTCTCTGTCTCTGTCTCTGTCTCTGTCTCTGTCGCTGTCTCTGTCTCTGTCTCTGTCTCTGTCTCGTTCTCCGTCTCTTTCTCTGTCTCTGTCTCTGTCTCTGCCTCTGTCTCTGTCTCTGTCTCTGTCTGTGTCTCTGTCGCTGTCTCGGTCTTTGTCTCCGTCTCTGTCTCTGTCTCTGTCTCTGTCTCTGCCTCTGTCTCTGTCTCTGTCTCAGTCTCTGCCTCTGTCTCGGTCTTTGTCTCCGTCTCTGTCTCTGTCCCTGTCTCTGTCTCTGTCTCTGTCTCTGTCTCTGTCTCTGTCTCTGTCTCTGTCTCTGTCTCTGTCTCTGTCTCTGTCCCTGTCCCTCTCCCTGTGCCTGTCGCTGTCTCTGTCTCTGTCTCTGTCTATTCCTCTGTCTCTGCCTCTGTCTCCGTTTCTGTCTCTGTCTCTGCCTCTGTCTCTGTCTCTGTTTCTGTCTGTGTCTCTGCCTCTGTCTCGGTCTTTGTCTCCGTCTCTGTCTCTGTCTCTGTCCCTGTCTCTGTCTCTGTCTCTGTCTGTGTCTCTGACTCTGTCTCGGTCTTTGTCTCCGTCTCTGTCTCTGGCTCTGTCTCTGTCTCAGTCTCCGTCTCTGCCTCTGTCCCTGTCTGTGTCTCTGTCTCTGTCTCTGTCTCTGTCTCTGTCTCTGTCTCTGTCCCTGTCCCTGTCTTTGTCTCTGTCTCTGTATCCGTCTCTGTCTCTGCCTCTGTCTCAGTCTCTGCGTCTGTCTCGGTCTTTGTCTCCGTCTCCGTCTCTGTCTCTGTCTCTGTCTCTGTCTCTGTCACTGTCTCCGTCTTTGTCTCTGTCTGTGTCTCTGCCTCTTTCTCGGCCTTTGTCTCCGTCTCTGTCTCTGTCTCTGTCTCCGTTTCTGTCTCTGTCTCTGTCTCTCACAGTCTCTGTCTCTGTCTCTGTCTTTGCCTCTGTCTCACTCTCTGCGTCCGTCTCTGTCTCTGTCTCCGTCTCTGTCTCTGTCTCTGTCTCTGTCTCTGTCTCTGTCTCTGTCTCTGTCTCTGTCTCTGTCTCTGTCTCTGTCTCTGCCTCTGTCTCTGTCTCTGTCTCTGTCTCTGTCTCTGTCTCTGTCTCTGTCTCTGTCTCTGTCTCTGTCTCTGTCTCTGTCTCTGTCTCTGTCTCTGTCTCTGTGTCTGTCTCTGTCTCTGTCTCTGTCTCTGTCCCTGTCCCTCTCCCTGTGCCTGTCGCTGTCTCTGTCTCTGTCTCTGTCTATTCCTCTGTCTCTGCCTCTGTCTCTGTCTCTGTCTCTGTCTCTGTCTCTGTCTCTGTCTCTGTCTCTGTCTCTGTCTCTGTCTCAGTCTCTGTCTCTGTCTCCGTCTTTGTCTCCGTCTTTGTCTCCTGCCCCTGTGCCTCCGACCATGTCTCCTGCCCCTCTGTCTCTGTCTGTGTCACTGTCTCTCCCTCTGTCTCTGTCTCTTCCTCGGTCTCTGTCTCTGTCTCTGTCGCTGTCTCTCCCTCTGTCTCTGTCCCCGTCTCTGTCCCTGGCTCTGTCTCTGCCTCTGTCTCCGTCTCTGTCTCTGTCTCGGTCTTTGTCTCCGTCTATGTCTCTGTCTCTGTCTCAGTCTCTGTCTCCGTCTCTTTCTCCGTTTCTGTCTCTGTCTCTGTTTCTGTCTCTGTCTCTGTCTCTGTCTCTGTCTCTGTCTCTGTCTCTGTCTCTGTCTCTGTCTCTGTCTCTGTCTCTGTCTCTGTCTCTGTCTCTGTCTCTTTCTCTGTCTCTGTCTCTGTCTCTGTCTCTGAATCTGTCTCTGCCTCTGTCACTGTCGCTGTCTCTGTCCCTGTCTCTGTCTATGCCTCTGTCTCTGTCTCTGTCTCCGTCTCTGTCTCTGTCTCTGTCTCTGTCTTTGTCTCCGTCTCTGTCTCTGTCCCTGTCTCTGTCTCTGTCTCTGTCTCTGTCTCTGTCTCTGTCTCTGTCTCTGTCTCTGTCTCTGTCTCTGTCTCTGTCTCTGTCTCTGTCTCTGTCTCTGTCGCTGTCTCTGTCTCTGTCTCCGTCTCTGTCTCTGTCCCTGTCTCTGTCTCTGTCTCTGTCTCTGTCTCTGTCTCTGTCTCTGTCTCTGTCTCTGTCTCTGTCTCTGTCTCTGTCCCTGTCCCTCTCCCTGTGCCTGTCGCTGTCTCTGTCTCTGTCTCTGTCTATTCCTCTGTCTCTGCCTCTGTCTCCGTTTCTGTCTCTGTCTCTGCCTCTGTCTCTGTCTCTGTTTCTGTCTGTGTCTCTGCCTCTGTCTCGGTCTTTGTCTCCGTCTCTGTCTCTGTCTCTGTCCCTGTCTCTGTCTCTGTCTCTGTCTGTGTCTCTGACTCTGTCTCGGTCTTTGTCTCCGTCTCTGTCTCTGGCTCTGTCTCTGTCTCAGTCTCCGTCTCTGCCTCTGTCCCTGTCTGTGTCTCTGTCTCTGTCTCTGTCTCTGTCTCTGTCTCTGTCTCTGTCCCTGTCCCTGTCTTTGTCTCTGTCTCTGTATCCGTCTCTGTCTCTGCCTCTGTCTCAGTCTCTGCGTCTGTCTCGGTCTTTGTCTCCGTCTCCGTCTCTGTCTCTGTCTCTGTCTCTGTCTCTGTCACTGTCTCCGTCTTTGTCTCTGTCTGTGTCTCTGCCTCTTTCTCGGCCTTTGTCTCCGTCTCTGTCTCTGTCTCTGTCTCCGTTTCTGTCTCTGTCTCTGTCTCTCACAGTCTCTGTCTCTGTCTCTGTCTTTGCCTCTGTCTCACTCTCTGCGTCCGTCTCTGTCTCTGTCTCCGTCTCTGTCTCTGTCTCTGTCTCTGTCTCTGTCTCTGTCTCTGTCTCTGTCTCTGTCTCTGTCTCTGTCTCTGTCTCTGCCTCTGTCTCTGTCTCTGTCTCTGTCTCTGTCTCTGTCTCTGTCTCTGTCTCTGTCTCTGTCTCTGTCTCTGTCTCTGTCTCTGTCTCTGTCTCTGTCTCTGTCTCTGTCTCTGTGTCTGTCTCTGTCTCTGTCTCTGTCTCTGTCCCTGTCCCTCTCCCTGTGCCTGTCGCTGTCTCTGTCTCTGTCTCTGTCTATTCCTCTGTCTCTGCCTCTGTCTCTGTCTCTGTCTCTGTCTCTGTCTCTGTCTCTGTCTCTGTCTCTGTCTCTGTCTCTGTCTCAGTCTCTGTCTCTGTCTCCGTCTTTGTCTCCGTCTTTGTCTCCTGCCCCTGTGCCTCCGACCATGTCTCCTGCCCCTCTGTCTCTGTCTGTGTCACTGTCTCTCCCTCTGTCTCTGTCTCTTCCTCGGTCTCTGTCTCTGTCTCTGTCGCTGTCTCTCCCTCTGTCTCTGTCCCCGTCTCTGTCCCTGGCTCTGTCTCTGCCTCTGTCTCCGTCTCTGTCTCTGTCTCGGTCTTTGTCTCCGTCTATGTCTCTGTCTCTGTCTCAGTCTCTGTCTCCGTCTCTTTCTCCGTTTCTGTCTCTGTCTCTGTTTCTGTCTCTGTCTCTGTCTCTGTCTCTGTCTCTGTCTCTGTCTCTGTCTCTGTCTCTGTCTCTGTCTCTGTCTCTGTCTCTGTCTCTGTCTCTGTCTCTGTCTCTGTCTCTGTCTCTTTCTCTGTCTCTGTCTCTGTCTCTGAATCTGTCTCTGCCTCTGTCACTGTCGCTGTCTCTGTCCCTGTCTCTGTCTATGCCTCTGTCTCTGTCTCTGTCTCCGTCTCTGTCTCTGTATCTGTCTGTTTCTCTGTCTGTTTCTCTGTCTGTTTCTCTGTCTCTGTCTCTGTCTCTGTCTCTGTCTCTGTCTCCGTCCCTGTCTCTGTCTCTGTCGCTATCTCTCCCTCTGTCTCTGTCCCCGTATCTGTCTCTGTCCCTGGCTCTGTCTCTGCCTCTGTCTCCGTCTCTGTCTCTGTCTCGGTCTTTGTCTCCGTCTATGTCTCTGTCTCTGTCTCAGTCTCTGTCTCCGTCTCTGTCTCCGTTTCTGTCTCTGTCTCTGTTTCTGTCTCTGTCTCTGTCTCTGTCTCTGTCTCTGTCTCTGTCTCTGTCTCTGTCTCTGTCCCTCTCCCTGTGCCTGTCGCTGTTTCTGTCTCTGTCTCTGTCTATTCCTCTGTCTCTGTCTCTGTCTCCGTCTCTGCACTGTCTCTGTCTCTGTCTCTGTCTCTGTCTCTGTCTCTGTCTCTGTCTCTGTCTCTGTCTCTGTCTCTGTCTCTGTCTCCGTCTCTGTCTCTGTCTCTGTCGCTATCTCTCCCTCTGTCTCTGTCCCCGTATCTGTGTCTGTCTCTATCTCTGTTTCTGTCTCTGTCTCTCTCTCTGTCTCTGTCTCTGCCTCTGTCTGTGTCTCTGCCTCTGTCACTGTCTCAGTCTCTGTCTCTGTCTCCGTCTTTGTCTCCGTCTTTGTCTCCTGCCCCTGTGCCTCCGACCATGTCTCCTGCCCCTCTGTCTCTGTCTGTGTCACTGTCTTTCCCTCTGTCTCTGTCTCTTCCTCGGTCTGTGTCTCTGTCTCTGTTTCTGTCTCTGTCTCTGTCTCTGTCTCTGTCTCTGTCTCTGTCTCTGTCTCTGTCTCTGTCTCTGTCTCTGTCTCTGTCTCTGTCTCTGTCTCTGTCTCTGTCTCTGTCTCTGTCTCTGTCTCTGTCTCTGTCTCTGTCTCTGCCTCTGTCTCTGTCTCTGTCTCTGTCTCTGTCTCTGTCTCTGTCTCTGTCTCTGTCTCTGTCTCTGTCTCTGTCTCTGTCTCTGTCTCTGTCTCTGTGTCTGTCTCTGTCTCTGTCTCTGTCTCTGTCCCTGTCCCTCTCCCTGTGCCTGTCGCTGTCTCTGTCTCTGTCTCTGTCTCTGTCTCTGTCTCTGTCCCTGTCCCTCTCCGTGTGCCTGTCGCTGTCTCTGTCTATTCCTCTGTCTCTGTCTCTGTCTCTGTCTCTGTCCATGTCCCTCTCCCTGTGCCTGTCGCTGTCTCTGTCTCTGTCTCTGTCTATTCCTCTGTCTCTGTCTCTGTCTCCGTCTCTGTCTCTGTCTCTGTCACTGTCTCTGTCTCTGTCTCTGTCTCTGTCTCTGTCTCTTTCTCTGTCTCTGTCTCTGTCTCTGTCTCTGTCTCTGACTCTGTCTCTGTCTCTGTCTCTGTCTCTGTCGCTATCTCTCCCTCTGTCTCTGCCCCCGTATCTGTCTCTGTCTCTGTGTCTGTGTCTGTCTCTGTCTCTGTCTCTGTCTCTGTCTCTGTCTCTGTCTCTGTCTCTGTCTCTGTCTCTGTCTCTGTCTCTGTCTCTGTCTCTGTCTCTGTCTCTGTCTCTGTCTCTGTCTCTGTCTCTGTCCCTGTCCCTCTCCCTGTCGCTGTCGCTGTCTCTGTCTCTGTCTCTGTCTCTGCCTCTGTCTCGGTCTCTGCCTCTGTCACTTTCTCTGTCTCTGTCTCTGTCTCTGTCTCTGCCTCTGTCTCTGTCTCTGTCTCTGTCTCTGTCTGTGTCTCTGTCTCTCTCTCGGTCTCTGTCTCCGTCTCTGTCTCTGTCTCTGACTCTGTCGCTGTCTCTGTCTCTGTCTCTGTCTCTGTCTCTGTCTCTGTCTCTGTCCCTGTCCCTCTCCGTGTGCCTGTCGCTGTCTCTGTCTATTCCTCTGTCTCTGTCTCTGTCTCTGTCTCTGTCCATGTCCCTCTCCCTGTGCCTGTCGCTGTCTCTGTCTCTGTCTCTGTCTATTCCTCTGTCTCTGTCTCTGTCTCCGTCTCTGTCTCTGTCTCTGTCACTGTCTCTGTCTCTGTCTCTGTCTCTGTCTCTTTCTCTGTCTCTGTCTCTGTCTCTGTCTCTGTCTCTGTCTCTGTCTCTGTCTCTGTCTCTGTCTCTGTCCCTCTCCCTGTGCCTGTCGCTGTTTCTGTCTCTGTCTCTGTCTATTCCTCTGTCTCTGTCTCTGTCTCCGTCTCTGCACTGTCTCTGTCTCTGTCTCTGTCTCTGTCTCTGTCTCTGTCTCTGTCTCTGTCTCTGTCTCTGTCTCTGTCTCTGTCTCTGTCTCTGTCTCCGTCTCTGTCTCTGTCTCTGTCGCTATCTCTCCCTCTGTCTCTGTCCCCGTATCTGTGTCTGTCTCTATCTCTGTTTCTGTCTCTGTCTCTCTCTCTGTCTCTGTCTCTGCCTCTGTCTGTGTCTCTGCCTCTGTCTCGGTCTTTGTCTCCGTCTCTGCCTCTGTCTCTGTGTCTGTCTCTGTCTCTGTCTCTGTCTCTGTCTCTCTCTCTGTCTCTGTCTCTGTCTCTGTCTCTGTCTCTGTCTCTGTCTCTGTCTCTGTCTCTGTCTCTGTCTCTGTCTCTGTCTCTGTCCCTGTCCCTCTCCCTGTGCCTGTCGCTGTCTCTGTCTCTGTCTCTGTCTATTCCTCTGTCTCTGTCTCTGTCTCTGTCTCTGTCTCTGTCTCTGTCTCTGTCTCTGTCTCTGTCCCTGACCCTCTCCCTGTGCCTGTCTCTGTCTCTGTCTATTCCTCTGTCTCTGTCTCTGTCTCCGTCTCTGTCTCTGTCTCTGTCTCTGCCTCTGTCACTGTTTCTGTCTCTGTCTGTGTCTCTGCCTCTGTCTCGGTCTCTGCCTCTGTCTCTTTCTCTGTCTCTGTCTCTGTCTCTGCCTCTGTCTCTGTCTCTGTCTCTGTCTGTGTCTCTGTCGCTGTCTCGGTCTTTGTCTCCGTCTCTGTCTCTGTCTCTGTCTCTGTCGCTGTCTCTGTCTCTGTCTCTGTCTCTGTCTCGTTCTCCGTCTCTGTCTCTGTCTCTGCCTCTATCTACGTCGATGTCTCTGTCTCTGTCCCTGTCTCTGTCTCTGTCTCTGTCTCTGTCTCTGCCTCTGTCTCTGTCTCTGTCTCAGTCTCTGCCTCTGTCTCTGTCTCTGTCTCTGTCTGTCTCTGCCACTGTCTCGGTCTTTGTCTCCGTCTCTGTCACTGTCTCTGTCTTTGCCTCTGTCTCTGTTTCTGTCTGTGTCTCTGCCTCTGTCTCGTTCTTTGTCTCCGTCTCTGTCTCTGTCTCTGCCTCTGTCTCTGTCCCTGTCTCTGTCTCTGTCTCTGTCTCCGTCTTTGTCTCTGTCCGTGTCTCTGCCTCTTACTCGGCCTTTGTCTCCGTCGCTGTCTCTGTCTCTGTCTCTCTCACTGTCTCTGTCTCTGTCTCTGTCTTTGCCTCTGTCTCAGTCTCTGCGTCCGTCTCTGTCTCTGTCTCCGTCTCTGTCTCTGTCTCTGTCTCTGTCTCCGTCTCTGTCTCTGTCTCTGTCTCTGTCTCCGTCTCTGTCTCTGTCTCTGTCTCTGTCTCTGTCTCTGTCTCTGTCTCTGTCTCTGTCTCTGTCTCTGTCCCTGTCTCTGTCTCTGTCTCTGTCTCTGTCTCTGTCTCTGTCTGTGTCTCTGCCTCTGTCTCGGTCTTTGTCTCCGTCTCTGTCTCTGTCTCTGTCTCCGTCTCTGTCTCTGTCTCTGCCTCTGTCTCTGTCTCTGTCTCTATCTCTGCCTCTGTCTCTGTCCCCGTATCTGTCTCTGTCTCTGTCTCTGTCTCTGTCTCTGTCTCTGTCCCTGTCTCTGTCTCTGTCTCTGTCTCTGTCTCTGCCTCTGTCTCTGTCTCTGTCTCAGTCTCTGCCTCTGTCTCTGTCTCTGTCTCTGTCTGTCTCTGCCACTGTCTCGGTCTTTGTCTCCGTCTCTGTCACTGTCTCTGTCTTTGCCTCTGTCTCTGTTTCTGTCTGTGTCTCTGCCTCTGTCTCGTTCTTTGTCTCCGTCTCTGTCTCTGTCTCTGCCTCTGTCTCTGTCCCTGTCTCTGTCTCTGTCTCTGTCTCCGTCTTTGTCTCTGTCCGTGTCTCTGCCTCTTACTCGGCCTTTGTCTCCGTCGCTGTCTCTGTCTCTGTCTCCGTCTCTGTCTCTGTCTCTGTCTCTGTCTCTGTCTCTGTCTCTGTCTCTGTCTCTGTCTCTGTCTCTGTCTCTGTCTCTGTCTCTGTCTCTGTCTCTGTCTCTGTCTCTGTCTCTGTCTCTGTCTCTGTCTCTGTCTCTGTCTCTGTCTCTGTCCCTGTCGCTGTCTCTGTCTCTGTCTCTGTCTCTGTCTTTGTCTCTGTCTGTGTCTGTGCCTCTGCCTCTGTCTCCGTCTCTGTCTCTGTTCCTGTCTCTGCCTCTGTCTCTGTCCCCGTATCTGTCTCTGTCTCTGTTTCTGTCTCTGTCCCTGTCTCTTTCTCTGTCTCCGCCTCTGTCCCTGTCCCTGTCCCTCTCCCTGTCCCTGTCGCTGTCTCTGTCTCTGTCTCTGTCTCTGTCTCCGTCTCTGTCTCTGTCTCTGTCTCTGCCTCTGTCTCTGTCCCTGTCCCTCTCCCTGTCCCTGTCGCTGTCTCTGTCTCTGTCTCTGTCTCCGCCTCTGTCTCTGTCCCTGTCCCTCTCCCTGTCCCTGTCGCTGTCTCTGTCTCTGTCGCTGTCTCTGTCTCTGTCTCTGTCTCTGTCTCTGTCTCTGTCTCTGTCTCTGTCTCTGTCTCTGTCTCTGTCTCTGTCTCTGTCTCTGTCTCTGTCTCGGTCTCTGTCTCTGTATCTGTCTCTGTCTCTATCTCTGTCACTGTCTCTGTCTCTATCTCTGTCTCTGTCTCTGTCCCTGTCGCTGTCTCTGTCTCTGTCTCTGTCTCTGTCTCCGTCTCTGTCTCTGTCTCTGTCTCTGCCTCTGTCTCTGTCCCTGTCCCTCTCCCTGTCCCTGTCGCTGTCTCTGTCTCTGTCTCTGTCTCCGCCTCTGTCTCTGTCCCTGTCCCTCTCCCTGTCCCTGTCGCTGTCTCTGTCTCTGTCGCTGTCTCTGTCTCTGTCTCTGTCTCTGTCTCTGTCTCTGTCTCTGTCTCTGTCTCTGTCTCTGTCTCTGTCTCTGTCTCTGTCTCTGTCTCTATCTCTGTCTCTGTCTCTGTCTCTGTCTCTGCCTCTGTCTCTGTCCCCGTATCTGTCTCCGTCTCTGTTTCTGTCTCTGTCTCTGTCTCTGTCTCTGTCTCTGTCTCTGTCTCTGTCTCTGTCTCTGTCTCTGTCTCTGTCTCTGTCTCTGTCTCTGTCTCTGTCTCTGTCGCTGTCTCTGTCTCTGTCTCTGTCTCCGCCTCTGTCTCTGTCCCTGTCCCTCTCCCTGTCCCTGTCGCTGTCTCTGTCTCTGTCTCTGTCTCTGTCTCTGTCTCTACCTCTGTCTCTGTCTCTGTCTCTGTCTCTGTCTCTGTCTATGCATCTGTCTCTGTCCCTGTCTCCGTCTCTGACTCTGTCTCTGTCTTTGTCTCTGTCTCTGTCTCTGTTTCTGTCTCTGTCTCTGTCCCTGTTTCTGTCTCTGTATTTGTCTCTGTCTCTGTCTCTGTCACTGTCTCCGTCTCTGTCTCTGTCTCTATCTCTGCCTCTGTCTCTGTCCCCGTATCTGTCTCTGTCTCTGTCTCTGTCTCTGTCTCTGTCTCTGTCTCTGTCCCTGTCTCTGTCTCTGTCTCTGTCTCTGTCTCTGCCTCTGTCTCTGTCTCTGTCTCAGTCTCTGCCTCTGTCTCTGTCTCTGTCTCTGTCTGTCTCTGCCACTGTCTCGGTCTTTGTCTCCGTCTCTGTCACTGTCTCTGTCTTTGCCTCTGTCTCTGTTTCTGTCTGTGTCTCTGCCTCTGTCTCGTTCTTTGTCTCCGTCTCTGTCTCTGTCTCTGCCTCTGTCTCTGTCCCTGTCTCTGTCTCTGTCTCTGTCTCCGTCTTTGTCTCTGTCCGTGTCTCTGCCTCTTACTCGGCCTTTGTCTCCGTCGCTGTCTCTGTCTCTGTCTCCGTCTCTGTCTCTGTCTCTGTCTCTGTCTCTGTCTCTGTCTCTGTCTCTGTCTCTGTCTCTGTCTCTGTCTCTGTCTCTGTCTCTGTCTCTGTCTCTGTCTCTGTCTCTGTCTCTGTCTCTGTCTCTGTCTCTGTCTCTGTCTCTGTCCCTGTCGCTGTCTCTGTCTCTGTCTCTGTCTCTGTCTTTGTCTCTGTCTGTGTCTGTGCCTCTGCCTCTGTCTCCGTCTCTGTCTCTGTTCCTGTCTCTGCCTCTGTCTCTGTCCCCGTATCTGTCTCTGTCTCTGTTTCTGTCTCTGTCCCTGTCTCTTTCTCTGTCTCCGCCTCTGTCCCTGTCCCTGTCCCTCTCCCTGTCCCTGTCGCTGTCTCTGTCTCTGTCTCTGTCTCTGTCTCCGTCTCTGTCTCTGTCTCTGTCTCTGTCTCTGCCTCTGTCTCTGTCCCTGTCCCTCTCCCTGTCCCTGTCGCTGTCTCTGTCTCTGTCTCTGTCTCCGCCTCTGTCTCTGTCCCTGTCCCTCTCCCTGTCCCTGTCGCTGTCTCTGTCTCTGTCGCTGTCTCTGTCTCTGTCTCTGTCTCTGTCTCTGTCTCTGTCTCTGTCTCTGTCTCTGTCTCTGTCTCTGTCTCTGTCTCTGTCTCTGTCTCTGTCTCTGTCTCTGTCTCGGTCTCTGTCTCTGTATCTGTCTCTGTCTCTATCTCTGTCACTGTCCCTGTCGCTGTCTCTGTCTCTGTCTCTGTCTCTGTCTCTGTCTCTACCTCTGTCTCTGTCTCTGTCTCCGTCTCTGTCTCTGTCTCTGTCTCTGCCTCTGTCTCTGTCCCTGTCCCTCTCCCTGTCCCTGTCGCTGTCTCTGTCTCTGTCTCTGTCTCCGCCTCTGTCTCTGTCCCTGTCCCTCTCCCTGTCCCTGTCGCTGTCTCTGTCTCTGTCGCTGTCTCTGTCTCTGTCTCTGTCTCTGTCTCTGTCTCTGTCTCTGTCTCTGTCTCTGTCTCTGTCTCTGTCTCTGTCTCTGTCTCTGTCTCTATCTCTGTCTCTGTCTCTGTCTCTGTCTCTGCCTCTGTCTCTGTCCCCGTATCTGTCTCCGTCTCTGTTTCTGTCTCTGTCTCTGTCTCTGTCTCTGTCTCTGTCTCTGTCTCTGTCTCTGTCTCTGTCTCTGTCTCTGTCTCTGTCTCTGTCTCTGTCTCTGTCTCTGTCGCTGTCTCTGTCTCTGTCTCTGTCTCCGCCTCTGTCTCTGTCCCTGTCCCTCTCCCTGTCCCTGTCGCTGTCTCTGTCTCTGTCTCTGTCTCTGTCTCTGTCTCTACCTCTGTCTCTGTCTCTGTCTCTGTCTCTGTCTCTGTCTATGCATCTGTCTCTGTCCCTGTCTCCGTCTCTGACTCTGTGTCTGTCTTTGTCTCTGTCTCTGTCTCTGTTTCTGTCTCTGTCTCTGTCCCTGTTTCTGTCTCTGTATTTGTCTCTGTCTCTGTCTCTGTCACTGTCTCCGTCTCTGTCTCTGTCTTTGTCTCTGTCTCTGTCTCTGTCTCTGTCTCTGTCTCTGTCTCTGTCGCTGTCTCTGTCTCTGTCTCTGTCTCTGTCTCTGTCTCTGTCTCTGTCTCTGTCTCTGTCTCTGTCTCTGTCTCTGTCTCTGTCTCTGTCTCTATCTCTGTCTCTGTCTCTGTCTCTGTCTCTGTCTCTGTCTCTGTCTCCGTCTCTGTCTCTGTCACTGCCTCTGTCTCTGTCTCTGTCTCTGCCCCTGTCTCTGTCTCTCTCTCTGTCTCTGCCCTTGTCTCTGTCTCAGTCTGTGTCTCTGTCTCTGTCTCTGTCTGAGACTCTGCCTCTGTCTTTGTCTCTGTCTCTGTCTCTGTCTCTGTCTCTGTCTCTGTCCCTGTCTCTGTCTCTGTCGCTGTCTCTGTCTCCGTATCTGTCTCTGTCTCTGTCTCTGTCTCTTTCTCTGTCTGAGACTCTGCCTCCGTCTCTGTCTCTGTCTCTGTCTCTGTCTCTGTCTCTGTCTCTGTCTCTGTCTCTGTCTCTGTCTCTGTCTCTGTCTCTGTCTCTGTCTCTGTCTCTGTCTCTGTCTCTGTCTCTGTCTCTGTCTCTGTCTCTATCTCTGCCTCTGTCTCTGTCCCCGTATCTGTCTCCGTCTCTGTTTCTGTCTCTGTCTCTGTCTCTGTCTCTGTCTCCGCCTCTGTCTCTGTCCCTGTCCCTCTCCCTGTCACTGTCGCTGTCTCTGTCTCTGTCTCTGTCTCTGTCTCTGTCTCTGTCTCTGTCTCTGTCTCTGTCTCTGTCTCTGTCT
>CAMAOD020000312.1:145000-165000 GCA_945859595.2 Megachile willughbiella
CTCTGTCTCTGTTTCTGTCTCTGTCTCTGTCTCTGTCTCTGTCTCTGTCTCTGTCTCTGTCTCTGTCTCTGTCTCTGTCTCTGTCTCTGTCTCTGTCTCTGTCTCTGTCTCTGTCTCTGTCTCTGTCTCTGTCTCTGTCTCTGTCTCTGTCTCTGTCTCTGTCTCTGTCTGAGACTCTGCCTCTGTCTTTGTCTCTCTCTGTCTCTGTCTCTGCCCCTGTCTCTGTCTCTGTCTCTGTCTCTGTCTCTGTCTCTGTCTCTGTCTCTGTCTCTGTCTCTGTCTCTGTCTCTGTCTCTGTCTGAGACTCTGCCTCTGTCTTTGTCTCTCTCTGTCTCTGTCTCTGCCCCTGTCTCTGCCTCTGTCTCTGTCTCTGTCTCTGTCTCTGTCTCTGTCTCTGTCTCCGTGTCTGTCTCTGTCTCTGTCTCTGTCTCTTTCCCTGTCTGAGACTCTGCCTCTGTCTCTGTCTCTGTCTCTGTCTCTGTCTCTGTCTCTGTCTCTGTCTCTGTCTCTGTCTCTGTCTCTGTCTCTGTCTCTGTCTCTGTCTCTGTCTCTGTGCCTGTCCCTCTCCCTGTCCCTGTCGCTGTCTCTGTCTCTGTCTCTGTCTCTGTCTCTGTCTTTGGCTCTGTCTGTGTCTCTGACTCTGTCTCCGTCTCTGTCTCTATCTCTATCTCTGCCTCTCTCTCTGTCCCCGTATCTGTCTCTGTCTCTGTCTCTGTCTCTGTCTCGGTCTCTGTCTCTGTCTCAGTCTCAGTCTCTGCCTCTGTCTCTGTCTCTGTCTCTGTCTCTGTCTCTGTCTCTGTCTCTGTCTCTGTCTCTGTCTCTGTCTCTGCCCCTGTCTCTGTCGCTGTCTCTGTCTCTGTTTCTGTCTCCGCCTCTGTCTCTGTCCCTGTCCCTCTCCCTGTCCCTGTCGCTGTCTCTGTCTCTGTCTCTGTCTCTATCTCTGTCTCTGTCGCTGTCTCTGGGTCTCTGCCTGTGTGCCTCTGCCTCTGTCTCTTTGTCTCTGTCTCTGCATCTCTGCCTCCGTGCCTATGTCCCTCTGTCTCTGTCTCTGTCTCTGTCTCTGTCTCTGTCTCTGTCTCTGTCTCTGTCTCTGTCTGTATCTCTGCATCTGTCTCGGTCTTTGTCTCCGTCCCTGTCTCTGTCCCTGTCTCTGTCTCTGTCTCTGTCTGTGTCTCTGCCGCTGTCACGGTCTTTGTCTCCGTCTCTGTCTCTGTCTCTGTCTCTGTCTCTGTCTCTGTCTCTGTCTCTGTCTCTGTCTCTGTCTCTGTCTCTGTCTCTGTCTCTGTCTCTGTCTCTCTCACTGTCACTGTCTCCGTCCCTGTCTCTGTCTCTGTCTCCGCCTCTGTCTCTGTCCCTGTCCCTCTCCCTGTCCCTGTCGCTGTCTCTGTCTCTGTCTCTGTCTCTGCCTCTGTCTCTGTCTCTGTCTCTATCTCTGTCAGTGTCTCTGTCTCTATCTCTGTCTCTGTCTCTGTCTCTGGGTCTCTGCCTGTGTGCCTCTGCCTCTGTCTCTTTGTCTCTGTCTCTGCATCTCTGCCTCTGTGCGTATGTCTCTCTGTCTCCGTCTCTGTCTCTGTCTCTGTCTCCGTCTGCCTCTGTCTCTGTCTCTGCCTCTGTCTCTGTCCCTGTCCCTCTCCCTGTCCCTGTCGCTGTCTCTGTCTCTGTCTCTGTCTCCGCCTCTGTCTCTGTCCCTGTCCCTCTCCCTGTCCCTGTCGCTGTCTCTGTCTCTGTCTCTGTCTCTGTCTCTGTCTCTGTCTCTGTCTCTGTCTCTGTCTCCGTCTCTGTCTCTGTCTCTGTCTCTGTCTCTGTCTCTGTCTCTGCCTCTGTCTCTGTCTCTGTCTCTATCTCTGTCACTGTCTCTGTCTCTATCTCTGTCTCTGTCTCTGTCTCTGGGTCTCTGCCTGTGTGCCTCTGCCTCTGTCTCTTTGTCTCTGTCTCTGCATCTCTGCCTCCGTGCCTATGTCTCTCTGTCTCTGTCTCTGTCTCTGTCTCTGTCTCCGCCTCTGTCTCTGTCCCTGTCCCTCTCCCTGTCCCTGTCGCTGTCTCTGCCTCTGTCTCCGTCTCTGTCTCTGTCTCTGTCTCTGTCTCTGTCGCTGTCTCTGTCTCTATCTCTGTCTCTGTCTCTGTCTCTATCTCTGTCTCTGTCTCTGTCGCTGTCTCTGTCTCTATCTCTGTCTCTGTCTCTGTCTCTATCTCTGTCTCTGTCTCTGTCTCTGGGTCTCTGCCTGTGTGCCTCTGCCTCTGTCTCTGTCCCTGTCTCTGTCTCTGTCTCTGTCTCTGTCTCTATCTCTGTCTCTGTCTCTGTCTCTATCTCTGTCTCTGTCGCTGTCTCTGGGCCTCTGCCTGTGTGCCTCTGCCTCTGTCTCTTTGTCTCTGTCTCTGCATCTCTGCCTCCGTGCCTATGTCTCTCTGTCTCTGTCTCTGTCTCTGTCTCCGTCTCCGTCTCTGTCTCTGTCTCTGTCTCTGGGTCTCTGCCTGTGTGCCTCTGCCTCTGTCTCTTTGTCTCTGTCTCTGCATCTCAGCCTCCGTGCCTATGTCTCTCTGTCTCTGTCTCTGTCTCTGTCTCTGTCTCCGTCTGTCTCTGTCTCTGTCTCTGCTTCTGTCTCTGTCCCTGTCCCTCTCCCTGTCCCTGTCGCTGTCTCTGTCTCTGTCTCTGTCTCCGCCTCTGTCTCTGTCCCTGTCCCTCTCCCTGTCCCTGTCGCTGTCTCTGTCTCTGTCTCTGTCTCTCTCTCTGTCTCTGTCTCTGTCTCTGTCTCTGTCTCTGTCTCTGTCTCTGTCTCTGCCTCTGTCTCTGTCTCTGTCTCTATCTCTGTCAGTGTCTCTGTCTCTATCTCTGTCTCTGTCTCTGTCTCTGTCTCTGGGTCTCTGCCTGTGTGCGTCTGCCTCTGTCTCTTTGTCTCTGTCTCTGCATCTCTGCCTCTGTGCGTATGTCTCTCTGCCTCCGTCTCTGTCTCTGTCTCTGTCTCCGTCTGCCTCTGTCTCTGTCTCTGCCTCTGTCTCTGTCCCTGTCCCTCTCCCTGTCCCTGTCGCTGTCTCTGTCTCTGTCTCTGTCTCCGCCTCTGTCTCTGTCCCTGTCCCTCTCCCTGTCCCTGTCGCTGTCTCTGTCTCTGTCTCTGTCTCTGTCTCTGTCTCTGTCTCTGTCTCTGTCTCTGTCTCCGTCTCTGTCTCTGTCTCTGTCTCTGTCTCTGTCTCTGTCTCTGTCTCTGTCTCTGTCTCTATCTCTGTCACTGTCTCTGTCTCTATCTCTGTCTCTGTCTCTGTCTCTGGGTCTCTGCCTGTGTGCCTCTGCCTCTGTCTCTTTGTCTCTGTCTCTGCATCTCTGCCTCCGTGCCTATGTCTCTCTGTCTCTGTCTCTGTCTCTGTCTCTGTCTCCGCCTCTGTCTCTGTCCCTGTCCCTCTCCCTGTCCCTGTCGCTGTCTCTGCCTCTGTCTCCGTCTCTGTCTCTGTCTCTGTCTCTGTCTCTGTCGCTGTCTCTGTCTCTATCTCTGTCTCTGTCTCTGTCTCTATCTCTGTCTCTGTCTCTGTCTCTGGGTCTCTGCCTGTGTGCCTCTGCCTCTCTCTCTTTGTCTCTGTCTCTGCATCTCTGCCTCTGTGCGTATGTCTCTCTGTCTCCGTCTCTGTCTCTGTCTCTGTCTCCGTCTCTGTCTCTGTCTCTGTCTCTGCCTCTGTCTCTGTCCCTGTCCCTCTCACTGTCCCTGTCGCTGTCTCTGTCTCTGTCTCTACCTCTGTCTCTATCTCTGTCTCTGTCTCTGTCTCTGTCTCTGTCTATGCATCTGTCTCTGTCCCTGTCTCCGTCTCTGTCTCTGTCTCTGTCTCTGTCTCTGTGCCTGTCCCTCTCCCTGTCCCTGTCGCTGTCTCTGTCTCTGTCTCTGTCTCTGTCTCCGTCTCTGTCTCTGTCTCTGTCTCTGTCTCTGTCTCTGTCTCTGTCTCTGTCTCTGTCTCCGCCTCTGTCTCTGTCCCTGTCCCTCTCCCTGTCACTGTCTCTGTCTCTGTCTCTATCCCTGTCTCTGTCTCTGTCTCTGTCTCTGTCTCTGTCTCTGTCTCTGTCTCTGTCTCTGTCTCTGTCTCTGTCTCTGTCTCTGTCTCTGTCTCTGTCTCTGTCCCTGTCGCTGTCTCTGTCTCTGTCTCTGTCTCTGTCTTTGTCTCTGTCTGTGTCTGTGCCTCTGCCTCTGTCTCCGTCTCTGTCTCTGTTCCTGTCTCTGCCTCTGTCTCTGTCCCCGTATCTGTCTCTGTCTCTGTTTCTGTCTCTGTCCCTGTCTCTTTCTCTGTCTCCGCCTCTGTCCCTGTCCCTGTCCCTCTCCCTATCTCTGTCTCTGTCTCTGTCTCTGTCTCCGTCTCTGTCTCTGTCTCTGTCTCTGTCTCTGTCTCTGTCTCTGTCTCTGTCTCTGTCTCTGTCTCTATCTCTGTCACTGTCTCTGTCTCTATCTCTGTCTCTGTCTCTGTCTCTGGGTCTCTGCCTGTGTGCCTCTGCCTCTGTCTCTTTGTCTCTGTCTCTGCATCTCTGCCTCCGTGCCTATGTCTCTCTGTCTCTGTCTCTGTCTCTGTCTCTGTCTCCGCCTCTGTCTCTGTCCCTGTCCCTCTCCCTGTCCCTGTCGCTGTCTCTGCCTCTGTCTCCGTCTCTGTCTCTGTCTCTGTCTCTGTCTCTGTCGCTGTCTCTGTCTCTATCTCTGTCTCTGTCTCTGTCTCTATCTCTGTCTCTGTCTCTGTCGCTGTCTCTGTCTCTATCTCTGTCTCTGTCTCTGTCTCTATCTCTGTCTCTGTCTCTGTCTCTGGGTCTCTGCCTGTGTTCCTCTGCCTCTGTCTCTGTCCCTGTCTCTGTCTCTGTCTCTGTCTCTGTCTCTATCTCTGTCTCTGTCTCTGTCTCTATCTCTGTCTCTGTCGCTGTCTCTGGGCCTCTGCCTGTGTGCCTCTGCCTCTGTCTCTTTGTCTCTGTCTCTGCATCTCTGCCTCCGTGCCTATGTCTCTCTGTCTCTGTCTCTGTCTCTGTCTCCGTCTCCGTCTCTGTCTCTGTCTCTGTCTCTGGGTCTCTGCCTGTGTGCCTCTGCCTCTGTCTCTTTGTCTCTGTCTCTGCATCTCAGCCTCCGTGCCTATGTCTCTCTGTCTCTGTCTCTGTCTCTGTCTCTGTCTCCGTCTGTCTCTGTCTCTGTCTCTGCCTCTGTCTCTGTCCCTGTCCCTCTCCCTGTCCCTGTCGCTGTCTCTGTCTCTGTCTCTGTCTCCGCCTCTGTCTCTGTCCCTGTCCCTCTCCCTGTCCCTGTCGCTGTCTCTGTCTCTGTCTCTGTCTCTGTCTCTGTCTCTGTCTCTGTCTCTGTCTCTGTCTCTGTCTCTGTCTCTGTCTCTGTCTCTGTCTCTGTCTCTGTCTCTGTCTCTGTCTCTGTCTCTGTCTCTGTCTCTGCCTCTGTCTCTGTCTCTGTCTCTATCTCTGTCAGTGTCTCTGTCTCTATCTCTGTCTCTGTCTCTGTCTCTGGGTCTCTGCCTGTGTGCGTCTGCCTCTGTCTCTTTGTCTCTGTCTCTGCATCTCTGCCTCTGTGCGTATGTCTCTCTGCCTCCGTCTCTGTCTCTGTCTCTGTCTCCGTCTGCCTCTGTCTCTGTCTCTGCCTCTGTCTCTGTCCCTGTCCCTCTCCCTGTCCCTGTCGCTGTCTCTGTCTCTGTCTCTGTCTCCGCCTCTGTCTCTGTCCCTGTCCCTCTCCCTGTCCCTGTCGCTGTCTCTGTCTCTGTCTCTGTCTCTGTCTCTGTCTCTGTCTCTGTCTCTGTCTCTGTCTCCGTCTCTGTCTCTGTCTCTGTCTCTGTCTCTGTCTCTGTCTCTGTCTCTGTCTCTGTCTCTATCTCTGTCACTGTCTCTGTCTCTATCTCTGTCTCTGTCTCTGTCTCTGGGTCTCTGCCTGTGTGCCTCTGCCTCTGTCTCTTTGTCTCTGTCTCTGCATCTCTGCCTCCGTGCCTATGTCTCTCTGTCTCTGTCTCTGTCTCTGTCTCTGTCTCCGCCTCTGTCTCTGTCCCTGTCCCTCTCCCTGTCCCTGTCGCTGTCTCTGCCTCTGTCTCCGTCTCTGTCTCTGTCTCTGTCTCTGTCTCTGTCGCTGTCTCTGTCTCTATCTCTGTCTCTGTCTCTGTCTCTATCTCTGTCTCTGTCTCTGTCTCTGGGTCTCTGCCTGTGTGCCTCTGCCTCTCTCTCTTTGTCTCTGTCTCTGCATCTCTGCCTCTGTGCGTATGTCTCTCTGTCTCTGTCTCTGTCTCTGTCGCTGTCTCTGTCTCTATCTCTGTCTCTGTGTCTGTCTCTATCTCTGTCTCTGTCTCTGTCTCTGGGTCTCTGCCTGTGTGCCTCTGCCTCTCTCTCTTTGTCTCTGTCTCTGCATCTCTGCCTCTGTGCGTATGTCTCTCTGTCTCCGTCTCTGTCTCTGTCTCTGTCTCCGTCTCTGTCTCTGTCTCTGTCTCTGCCTCTGTCTCTGTCCCTGTCCCTCTCACTGTCCCTGTCGCTGTCTCTGTCTCTGTCTCTACCTCTGTCTCTATCTCTGTCTCTGTCTCTGTCTCTGTCTCTGTCTATGCATCTGTCTCTGTCCCTGTCTCCGTCTCTGTCTCTGTCTCTGTCTCTGTCTCTGTGCCTGTCCCTCTCCCTGTCCCTGTCGCTGTCTCTGTCTCTGTCTCTGTCTCTGTCTCCGTCTCTGTCTCTGTCTCTGTCTCTGTCTCTGTCTCTGTCTCTGTCTCTGTCTCTGTCTCCGCCTCTGTCTCTGTCCCTGTCCCTCTCCCTGTAACTGTCTCTGTCTCTGTCTCTATCCCTGTCTCTGTCTCTGTCTCTGTCTCTGTCTCTGTCTCTGTCTCTGTCTCTGTCTCTGTCTCTGTCTCTGTCTCTGTCTCTGTCTCTGTCTCTGTCTCTGTCTCTGTCTCTGTCTCTGTCTCTGTCTCTGTCTCTGTCTCTGTCTCTGTCCCTGTCGCTGTCTCTGTCTCTGTCTCTGTCTCTGTCTTTGTCTCTGTCTGTGTCTGTGCCTCTGCCTCTGTCTCCGTCTCTGTCTCTGTTCCTGTCTCTGCCTCTGTCTCTGTCCCCGTATCTGTCTCTGTCTCTGTTTCTGTCTCTGTCCCTGTCTCTTTCTCTGTCTCCGCCTCTGTCCCTGTCCCTGTCCCTCTCCCTGTCCCTGTCGCTGTCTCTGTCTCTGTCTCCGTCTCTGTCTCTGTCTCTGTCTCTGCCTCTGTCTCTGTCCCTGTCCCTCTCCCTGTCCCTGTCGCTGTCTCTGTCTCTGTCTCTGTCTCCGCCTCTGTCTCTGTCCCTGTCCCTCTCCCTGTCCCTGTCGCTGTCTCTGTCTCTGTCGCTGTCTCTGTCTCTGTCTCTGTCTCTGTCTCTGTCTCTGTCTCTGTCTCTGTCTCTGTCTCTGTCTCTGTCTCTGTCTCTGTCTCTGTCTCTGTCTCTGTCTCGGTCTCTGTCTCTGTATCTGTCTCTGTCTCTATCTCTGTCACTGTCTCTGTCTCTATCTCTGTCTCTGTCTCTGTCCCTGTCGCTGTCTCTGTCTCTGTCTCTGTCTCTGTCTCCGTCTCTGTCTCTGTCTCTGTCTCTGCCTCTGTCTCTGTCCCTGTCCCTCTCCCTGTCCCTGTCGCTGTCTCTGTCTCTGTCTCTGTCTCCGCCTCTGTCTCTGTCCCTGTCCCTCTCCCTGTCCCTGTCGCTGTCTCTGTCTCTGTCGCTGTCTCTGTCTCTGTCTCTGTCTCTGTCTCTGTCTCTGTCTCTGTCTCTGTCTCTGTCTCTGTCTCTGTCTCTGTCTCTATCTCTGTCTCTGTCTCTGTCTCTGTCTCTGTCTCTGTCTCTGTCTCCGCCTCTGTCTCTGTCCCTGTCCCTCTCCCTGTCCCTGTCGCTGTCTCTGCCTCTGTCTCTGTCTCTGTCTCTGTCTCTGTCTCTGTCTCTGTCGCTGTCTCTGTCTCTATCTCTGTCTCTGTCTCTGTCTCTATCTCTGTCTCTGTCTCTGTCGCTGTCTCTGTCTCTATCTCTGTCTCTGTCTCTGTCTCTATCTCTGTCTCTGTCTCTGTCTCTGGGTCTCTGCCTGTGTGCCTCTGCCTCTGTCTCTGTCCCTGTCTCTGTCTCTGTCTCTGTCTCTGTCTCTATCTCTGTCTCTGTCTCTGTCTCTATCTCTGTCTCTGTCGCTGTCTCTGGGCCTCTGCCTGTGTGCCTCTGCCTCTGTCTCTTTGTCTCTGTCTCTGCATCTCTGCCTCCGTGCCTATGTCTCTCTGTCTCTGTCTCTGTCTCTGTCTCCGTCTCCGTCTCTGTCTCTGTCTCTGTCTCTGGGTCTCTGCCTGTGTGCCTCTGCCTCTGTCTCTTTGTCTCTGTCTCTGCATCTCAGCCTCCGTGCCTATGTCTCTCTGTCTCTGTCTCTGTCTCTGTCTCTGTCTCCGTCTGTCTCTGTCTCTGTCTCTGCCTCTGTCTCTGTCCCTGTCCCTCTCCCTGTCCCTGTCGCTGTCTCTGTCTCTGTCTCTGTCTCCGCCTCTGTCTCTGTCCCTGTCCCTCTCCCTGTCCCTGTCGCTGTCTCTGTCTCTGTCTCTGTCTCTGTCTCTGTCTCTGTCTCTGTCTCTGTCTCTGTCTCTGTCTCTGTCTCTGTCTCTGTCTCTGTCTCTGTCTCTGTCTCTGCCTCTGTCTCTGTCTCTGTCTCTATCTCTGTCAGTGTCTCTGTCTCTATCTCTGTCTCTGTCTCTGTCTCTGTCTCTGGGTCTCTGCCTGTGTGCGTCTGCCTCTGTCTCTTTGTCTCTGTCTCTGCATCTCTGCCTCTGTGCGTATGTCTCTCTGCCTCCGTCTCTGTCTCTGTCTCTGTCTCCGTCTGCCTCTGTCTCTGTCTCTGCCTCTGTCTCTGTCCCTGTCCCTCTCCCTGTCCCTGTCGCTGTCTCTGTCTCTGTCTCTGTCTCCGCCTCTGTCTCTGTCCCTGTCCCTCTCCCTGTCCCTGTCGCTGTCTCTGTCTCTGTCTCTGTCTCTGTCTCTGTCTCTGTCTCTGTCTCTGTCTCTGTCTCCGTCTCTGTCTCTGTCTCTGTCTCTGTCTCTGTCTCTGTCTCTGTCTCTGTCTCTGTCTCTATCTCTGTCACTGTCTCTGTCTCTATCTCTGTCTCTGTCTCTGTCTCTGGGTCTCTGCCTGTGTGCCTCTGCCTCTGTCTCTTTGTCTCTGTCTCTGCATCTCTGCCTCCGTGCCTATGTCTCTCTGTCTCTGTCTCTGTCTCTGTCTCTGTCTCCGCCTCTGTCTCTGTCCCTGTCCCTCTCCCTGTCCCTGTCGCTGTCTCTGCCTCTGTCTCCGTCTCTGTCTCTGTCTCTGTCTCTGTCTCTGTCGCTGTCTCTGTCTCTATCTCTGTCTCTGTCTCTGTCTCTATCTCTGTCTCTGTCTCTGTCTCTGGGTCTCTGCCTGTGTGCCTCTGCCTCTCTCTCTTTGTCTCTGTCTCTGCATCTCTGCCTCTGTGCGTATGTCTCTCTGTCTCCGTCTCTGTCTCTGTCTCTGTCTCCGTCTCTGTCTCTGTCTCTGTCTCTGCCTCTGTCTCTGTCCCTGTCCCTCTCACTGTCCCTGTCGCTGTCTCTGTCTCTGTCTCTACCTCTGTCTCTATCTCTGTCTCTGTCTCTGTCTCTGTCTCTGTCTATGCATCTGTCTCTGTCCCTGTCTCCGTCTCTGTCTCTGTCTCTGTCTCTGTCTCTGTGCCTGTCCCTCTCCCTGTCCCTGTCGCTGTCTCTGTCTCTGTCTCTGTCTCTGTCTCCGTCTCTGTCTCTGTCTCTGTCTCTGTCTCTGTCTCTGTCTCTGTCTCTGTCTCTGTCTCCGCCTCTGTCTCTGTCCCTGTCCCTCTCCCTGTCACTGTCTCTGTCTCTGTCTCTATCCCTGTCTCTGTCTCTGTCTCTGTCTCTGTCTCTGTCTCTGTCTCTGTCTCTGTCTCTGTCTCTGTCTCTGTCTCTGTCTCTGTCTCTGTCTCTGTCTCTGTCTCTGTCTCTGTCTGTGTCTCTGTCTCTGTCCCTGTCGCTGTCTCTGTCTCTGTCTCTGTCTCTGTCTTTGTCTCTGTCTGTGTCTGTGCCTCTGCCTCTGTCTCCGTCTCTGTCTCTGTTCCTGTCTCTGCCTCTGTCTCTGTCCCCGTATCTGTCTCTGTCTCTGTTTCTGTCTCTGTCCCTGTCTCTTTCTCTGTCTCCGCCTCTGTCCCTGTCCCTGTCCCTCTCCCTGTCTCTGTCTCTGTCTCTGTCTCTGTCTCCGTCTCTGTCTCTGTCTCTGTCTCTGTCTCTGTCTCTGTCTCTGTCTCTGTCTCTGTCTCTGTCTCTGTCTCTATCTCTGTCACTGTCTCTGTCTCTATCTCTGTCTCTGTCTCTGTCTCTGGGTCTCTGCCTGTGTGCCTCTGCCTCTGTCTCTTTGTCTCTGTCTCTGCATCTCTGCCTCCGTGCCTATGTCTCTCTGTCTCTGTCTCTGTCTCTGTCTCTGTCTCCGCCTCTGTCTCTGTCCCTGTCCCTCTCCCTGTCCCTGTCGCTGTCTCTGCCTCTGTCTCCGTCTCTGTCTCTGTCTCTGTCTCTGTCTCTGTCGCTGTCTCTGTCTCTATCTCTGTCTCTGTCTCTGTCTCTATCTCTGTCTCTGTCTCTGTCGCTGTCTCTGTCTCTATCTCTGTCTCTGTCTCTGTCTCTATCTCTGTCTCTGTCTCTGTCTCTGGGTCTCTGCCTGTGTGCCTCTGCCTCTGTCTCTGTCCCTGTCTCTGTCTCTGTCTCTGTCTCTGTCTCTATCTCTGTCTCTGTCTCTGTCTCTATCTCTGTCTCTGTCGCTGTCTCTGGGCCTCTGCCTGTGTGCCTCTGCCTCTGTCTCTTTGTCTCTGTCTCTGCATCTCTGCCTCCGTGCCTATGTCTCTCTGTCTCTGTCTCTGTCTCTGTCTCCGTCTCCGTCTCTGTCTCTGTCTCTGTCTCTGGGTCTCTGCCTGTGTGCCTCTGCCTCTGTCTCTTTGTCTCTGTCTCTGCATCTCAGCCTCCGTGCCTATGTCTCTCTGTCTCTGTCTCTGTCTCTGTCTCTGTCTCCGTCTGTCTCTGTCTCTGTCTCTGCCTCTGTCTCTGTCCCTGTCCCTCTCCCTGTCCCTGTCGCTGTCTCTGTCTCTGTCTCTGTCTCCGCCTCTGTCTCTGTCCCTGTCCCTCTCCCTGTCCCTGTCGCTGTCTCTGTCTCTGTCTCTGTCTCTGTCTCTGTCTCTGTCTCTGTCTCTGTCTCTGTCTCTGTCTCTGTCTCTGTCTCTGTCTCTGTCTCTGTCTCTGTCTCTGTCTCTGCCTCTGTCTCTGTCTCTGTCTCTATCTCTGTCAGTGTCTCTGTCTCTATCTCTGTCTCTGTCTCTGTCTCTGGGTCTCTGCCTGTGTGCGTCTGCCTCTGTCTCTTTGTCTCTGTCTCTGCATCTCTGCCTCTGTGCGTATGTCTCTCTGCCTCCGTCTCTGTCTCTGTCTCTGTCTCCGTCTGCCTCTGTCTCTGTCTCTGCCTCTGTCTCTGTCCCTGTCCCTCTCCCTGTCCCTGTCGCTGTCTCTGTCTCTGTCTCTGTCTCCGCCTCTGTCTCTGTCCCTGTCCCTCTCCCTGTCCCTGTCGCTGTCTCTGTCTCTGTCTCTGTCTCTGTCTCTGTCTCTGTCTCTGTCTCTGTCTCTGTCTCCGTCTCTGTCTCTGTCTCTGTCTCTGTCTCTGTCTCTGTCTCTGTCTCTGTCTCTGTCTCTGTCTCTATCTCTGTCACTGTCTCTGTCTCTATCTCTGTCTCTGTCTCTGTCTCTGGGTCTCTGCCTGTGTGCCTCTGCCTCTGTCTCTTTGTCTCTGTCTCTGCATCTCTGCCTCCGTGCCTATGTCTCTCTGTCTCTGTCTCTGTCTCTGTCTCTGTCTCCGCCTCTGTCTCTGTCCCTGTCCCTCTCCCTGTCCCTGTCGCTGTCTCTGCCTCTGTCTCCGTCTCTGTCTCTGTCTCTGTCTCTGTCTCTGTCGCTGTCTCTGTCTCTATCTCTGTCTCTGTCTCTGTCTCTATCTCTGTCTCTGTCTCTGTCTCTGGGTCTCTGCCTGTGTGCCTCTGCCTCTCTCTCTTTGTCTCTGTCTCTGCATCTCTGCCTCTGTGCGTATGTCTCTCTGTCTCTGTCTCTGTCTCTGTCGCTGTCTCTGTCTCTATCTCTGTCTCTGTCTCTGTCTCTATCTCTGTCTCTGTCTCTGTCTCTGGGTCTCTGCCTGTGTGCCTCTGCCTCTCTCTCTTTGTCTCTGTCTCTGCATCTCTGCCTCTGTGCGTATGTCTCTCTGTCTCCGTCTCTGTCTCTGTCTCTGTCTCCGTCTCTGTCTCTGTCTCTGTCTCTGCCTCTGTCTCTGTCCCTGTCCCTCTCACTGTCCCTGTCGCTGTCTCTGTCTCTGTCTCTACCTCTGTCTCTATCTCTGTCTCTGTCTCTGTCTCTGTCTCTGTCTATGCATCTGTCTCTGTCCCTGTCTCCGTCTCTGTCTCTGTCTCTGTCTCTGTCTCTGTGCCTGTCCCTCTCCCTGTCCCTGTCGCTGTCTCTGTCTCTGTCTCTGTCTCTGTCTCCGTCTCTGTCTCTGTCTCTGTCTCTGTCTCTGTCTCTGTCTCTGTCTCTGTCTCTGTCTCCGCCTCTGTCTCTGTCCCTGTCCCTCTCCCTGTCACTGTCTCTGTCTCTGTCTCTATCCCTGTCTCTGTCTCTGTCTCTGTCTCTGTCTCTGTCTCTGTCTCTGTCTCTGTCTCTGTCTCTGTCTCTGTCTCTGTCTCTGTCTCTGTCTCTGTCTCTGTCTCTGTCTCTGTCTCTGTCTCTGTCTCTGTCTCTGTCCCTGTCGCTGTCTCTGTCTCTGTCTCTGTCTCTGTCTTTGTCTCTGTCTGTGTCTGTGCCTCTGCCTCTGTCTCCGTCTCTGTCTCTGTTCCTGTCTCTGCCTCTGTCTCTGTCCCCGTATCTGTCTCTGTCTCTGTTTCTGTCTCTGTCCCTGTCTCTTTCTCTGTCTCCGCCTCTGTCCCTGTCCCTGTCCCTCTCCCTGTCCCTGTCGCTGTCTCTGTCTCTGTCTCCGTCTCTGTCTCTGTCTCTGTCTCTGCCTCTGTCTCTGTCCCTGTCCCTCTCCCTGTCCCTGTCGCTGTCTCTGTCTCTGTCTCTGTCTCCGCCTCTGTCTCTGTCCCTGTCCCTCTCCCTGTCCCTGTCGCTGTCTCTGTCTCTGTCGCTGCCTCTGTCTCTGTCTCTGTCTCTGTCTCTGTCTCTGTCTCTGTCTCTGTCTCTGTCTCTGTCTCTGTCTCTGTCTCTGTCTCTGTCTCTGTCTCTGTCTCTGTCTCTGTCTCTGTCTCGGTCTCTGTCTCTGTATCTGTCTCTGTCTCTATCTCTGTCACTGTCTCTGTCTCTATCTCTGTCTCTGTCTCTGTCCCTGTCGCTGTCTCTGTCTCTGTCTCTGTCTCTGTCTCCGTCTCTGTCTCTGTCTCTGTCTCTGCCTCTGTCTCTGTCCCTGTCCCTCTCCCTGTCCCTGTCGCTGTCTCTGTCTCTGTCTCTGTCTCCGCCTCTGTCTCTGTCCCTGTCCCTCTCCCTGTCCCTGTCGCTGTCTCTGTCTCTGTCGCTGTCTCTGTCTCTGTCTCTGTCTCTGTCTCTGTCTCTGTCTCTGTCTCTGTCTCTGTCTCTGTCTCTGTCTCTGTCTCTATCTCTGTCTCTGTCTCTGTCTCTGTCTCTGCCTCTGTCTCTGTCCCCGTATCTGTCTCCGTCTCTGTTTCTGTCTCTGTCTCTGTCTCTGTCTCTGTCTCTGTCTCTGTCTCTGTCTCTGTCTCTGTCTCTGTCTCTGTCTCTGTCTCTGTCTCTGTCTCTGTCGCTGTCTCTGTCTCTGTCTCTGTCTCCGCCTCTGTCTCTGTCCCTGTCCCTCTCCCTGTCCCTGTCGCTGTCTCTGTCTCTGTCTCTGTCTCTGTCTCTGTCTCTACCTCTGTCTCTGTCTCTGTCTCTGTCTCTGTCTCTGTCTATGCATCTGTCTCTGTCCCTGTCTCCGTCTCTGACTCTGTCTCTGTCTTTGTCTCTGTCTCTGTCTCTGTTTCTGTCTCTGTCTCTGTCCCTGTTTCTGTCTCTGTCTTTGTCTCTGTCTCTGTCTCTGTCACTGTCTCCGTCTCTGTCTCTGTCTTTGTCTCTGTCTCTGTCTCTGTCTCTGTCTCTGTCTCTGTCTCTGTCTCTGTCTCTGTCTCTGTCTCTGCCTCTGTCTCTGTCTCTGTCTCTGTCTCTGTCTCTTTCTCTGTCACTGCCTATGTCTCTGTCTCTGTCTCTGTCTCTGCCTCTGTCTCAGTCTCTGCGTCCGTCTCTGTCTCTGTCTCTGTCTCTGTTTCTGTCTCTGTCTCTGTCTCTGTCTCTGTCTCCGTCTCTGTCTCTGTCTCTGTCTCTGTCTCTGTCTCTGTCTCTGTCTCTGTCTCTGTCTCTGTCTCTGTCTCCGTCTCTGTCTCTGTCACTGCCTCTGTCTCTGTCTCTGTCTCTGCCCCTGTCTCTGTCTCTCTCTCTGTCTCTGCCCTTGTCTCTGTCTCAGTCTGTGTCTCTGTCTCTGTCTCTGTCTGAGACTCTGCCTCTGTCTTTGTCTCTGTCTCTGTCTCTGTCTCTGTCTCTGTCCCTGTCTCTGTCTCTGTCGCTGTCTCTGTCTCCGTATCTGTCTCTGTCTCTGTCTCTGTCTCTTTCTCTGTCTGAGACTCTGCCTCCGTCTCTGTCTCTGTCTCTGTCTCTGTCTCTTTCTCTGTCTCTGTCTCTGTCTCTGTCTCTGTCTCTGTCTCTGTCTCTGTCTCTGTCTCTGTCTCTGTCTCTGTCTCTGTCTCTGTCTCTGTCTCTGTCTCTATCTCTGCCTCTGTCTCTGTCCCCGTATCTGTCTCCGTCTCTGTTTCTGTCTCTGTCTCTGTCTCTGTCTCTGTCTCCGCCTCTGTCTCTGTCCCTGTCCCTCTCCCTGTCACTGTCGCTGTCTCTGTCTCTGTCTCTGTCTCTGTCTCTGTCTCTGTCTCTGTCTCTGTCTCTGTCTCTGTCTCTGTCTCTGTCTCTGTCTCTGTCTCTGTCTCTGTCTCTGTCTCTGTCTCTGTCTCTGTCTCTGTCTCTGTCTCTGTCTCTGTCTCTGTCTCTGTCTCTGTCTCTGTCTCTGTCTCTGTCTCTGTCTCTGTCTCTGTCTCCGTGTCTGTCTCTGTCTCTGTCTCTGTATCTTTCCCTGTCTGAGACTCTGCCTCTGTCTCTGTCTCTGTCTCTGTCTCTGTCTCTGTCTCTGTCTCTGTGCCTGTCCCTCTCCCTGTCCCTGTCGCTGTCTCTGTCTCTGTCTCTGTCTCTGTCTCTGTTTCTGTCTCTGTCTCTGTCCCTGTTTCTGTCTCTGTCTTTGTCTCTGTCTCTGTCTGTGTCACTGTCTCCGTCCCTGTCTCTGTCTCTGTCTCCGCCTCTGTCTCTGTCCCTGACCCTCTCCCTGTCCCTGTCGCTGTCTCTGTCTCTGTCTCTGTCTCTGTCACTGTCTCTGTCTCTGTCTCTGTCTCTGTCTCTGTCTCTGTCTCTGTCTCTGTCTCTGTCACTGTCTCCGTCTCTGTCTCTGTCTCTGTCTCTGTCTCTGTCTCTGTCTCTGTCTCTATCTCTGTCTCTGTCTCTGTCTCTGTCTCTGTCTCTGTCTCTGTCTCTGTCTCTGTCTCTGTCTCTGTCTCTGTCTCTGTCTCTGTCTCTGTCTCTCTCTCTGCCTCTGTCCCTGTCCCTCTCCCTGTCCCTGTCTCTGTCTCTGTCTCTGTCTCTGTCTCTGTCTCTGTCTCTGTCTCTGTCTCTGTCTCTGTCTCTGTCTCTGTCTCTGTCTCTGTCTCTGTCTCTGTCTCTGTCTCTGTCTCTGTCTCTGTCTCTGTCTCTGTCTCAGTCTCAGTCTCTGCCTCTGTCTCTGTCTCTGTCTCTGTCTCTGTCTCTGTCTCTGTCTCTGTCTCTGTCTCTGTCTCTGTCTCTGTCTCTGTCTCTGTCTCTGTCTCTGTCTCTGTCTCTGTCTCTGTCTCTGTCTCTGTCTCTGTCTCTGTCTCTGTCTCTGTCTCTGTCTCTGTCTCTGTCTCTGTCTCTGTACCTGTCCCTCTCCCTGTCCCTGTCGCTGCCTCCGTCTCTGTCTCTGTCTCTGTTTCTGTCTCTATCTCTGTCTCTGTCTCCGCCTCTGTTTCTGTCCCTGTCCCTCTCTCTGTCTCTGTCTCTGTCTCTGTCTCTGTCTCTGTCTCTGTCTGAGACTCTGCCTCTGTCTTTGTCTCTCTCTGTCTCTGTCTCTGCCCCTGTCTCTGTGTCTGTCTCTGTCTCTGTCTCTGTCTCTGCCTCTGTCTCTGTCTGTATCTCTGCATCTGTCTCGGTCTTTGTCTCCGTCCCTGTCTCTGTCCCTGTTTCTGTCTCTGTCTCTGTCTGTGTCTCTGCCGCTGTCACGGTCTTTGTCTCCGTCTCTGTCTCTGTCTCTGTCTCTGTCTCTGTCTCTGTCTCTGTCTCTGTCTCTGTCTCTGTCTCTGTCTCTGTCTCTGTCTCTGTCTCTGTCTCTGTCTCTGTCTCTGTCTCTGTCTCTGTCTCTGTCTCTGTCTCTGTCTCTGTCTCTGCCTCTGTCTCTGTCTCTGTCTCTGTCTCTGTCTCTTTCTCTGTCACTGCCTATGTCTCTGTCTCTGTCTCTGTCTCTATCTCTGTCACTGTCTCTGTCTCTATCTCTGTCTCTGTCTCTGTCCCTGTCTCTGTCCCTGTCGCTGTCTCTGTCTCTGTCTCTGTCTCTGTCTCCGTCTCTGTCTCTGTCTCTGTCTCTGCCTCTGTCTCTGTCCCTGTCCCTCTCCCTGTCCCTGTCGCTGTCTCTGTCTCTGTCTCTGTCTCTGTCCCTGTCCCTCTCCCTGTCCCTGTCGCTGTCTCTGTCTCTGTCGCTGTCTCTGTCTCTGTCTCTGTCTCTGTCTCTGTCTCTGTCTCTGTCTCTGTCTCTGTCTCTGTCTCTGTCTCTGTCTCTGTCTCTGTCTCTGTCTCTGTCTCTGTCTCTGTCTCTATCTCTGTCTCTGTCTCTGTCTCTGTCTCTGCCTCTGTCTCTGTCCCCGTATCTGTCTCCGTCTCTGTTTCTGTCTCTGTCTCTGCCTCTGTCTCTGTCTCTGTCTCTGTCTCTGTCTCTGTCTCTGTCTCTGTCTCTGTCTCTGTCTCTGTCTCTGTCTCTGTCTCTGTCTCTGTCGCTGTCTCTGTCTCTGTCTCTGTCTCCGCCTCTGTCTCTGTCCCTGTCCCTCTCCCTGTCCCTGTCGCTGTCTCTGTCTCTGTCTCTGTCTCTGTCTCTGTCTCTACCTCTGTCTCTGTCTCTGTCTCTGTCTCTGTCTCTGTCTATGCATCTGTCTCTGTCCCTGTCTCCGTCTCTGACTCTGTCTCTGTCTTTGTCTCTGTCTCTGTCTCTGTCTCTGTTTCTGTCTCTGTCTCTGTCCCTGTTTCTGTCTCTGTCTTTGTCTCTGTCTCTGTCTCTGTCACTGTCTCCGTCTCTGTCTCTGTCTTTGTCTCTGTCTCTGTCTCTGTCTCTGTCTCTGTCTCTGTCTCTGTCTCTGTCTCTGTCTCTGTCTCTGTCTCTGTCTCTGCCTCTGTCTCTGTCTCTGTCTCTGTCTCTGTCTCTTTCTCTGTCACTGCCTATGTCTCTGTCTCTGTCTCTGTCTCTGCCTCTGTCTCAGTCTCTGCGTCCGTCTCTGTCTCTGTCTCTGTTTCTGTCTCTGTCTCTGTCTCTGTCTCTGTCTCCGTCTCTGTCTCTGTCTCTGTCTCTGTCTCTGTCTCTGTCTCTGTCTCTGTCTCTGTCTCTGTCTCTGTCTCCGTCTCTGTCTCTGTCACTGCCTCTGTCTCTGTCTCTGTCTCTGCCCCTGTCTCTGTCTCTCTCTCTGTCTCTGCCCTTGTCTCTGTCTCAGTCTGTGTCTCTGTCTCTGTCTCTGTCTGAGACTCTGCCTCTGTCTTTGTCTCTGTCTCTGTCTCTGTCTCTGTCTCTGTCCCTGTCTCTGTCTCTGTCGCTGTCTCTGTCTCCGTATCTGTCTCTGTCTCTGTCTCTGTCTCTTTCTCTGTCTGAGACTCTGCCTCCGTCTCTGTCTCTGTCTCTGTCTCTGTCTCTGTCTCTGTCTCTGTCTCTGTCTCTGTCTCTGTCTCTGTCTCTGTCTCTGTCTCTGTCTCTGTCTCTGTCTCTGTCTCTGTCTCTGTCTCTGTCTCTGTCTCTGTCTCTATCTCTGCCTCTGTCTCTGTCCCCGTATCTGTCTCCGTCTCTGTTTCTGTCTCTGTCTCTGTCTCTGTCTCTGTCTCCGCCTCTGTCTCTGTCCCTGTCCCTCTCCCTGTCACTGTCGCTGTCTCTGTCTCTGTCTCTGTCTCTGTCTCTGTCTCTGTCTCTGTCTCTGTCTCTGTCTCTGTCTCTGTCTCTGTCTCTGTCTCTGTCTCTGTCTCTGTCTCTGTCTCTGTCTCTGTCTCTGTCTCTGTCTCTGTCTCTGTCTCTGTCTCTGTCTCTGTCTCTGTCTCTGTCTCTGTCTCTGTCTCTGTCTCCGTGTCTGTCTCTGTCTCTGTCTCTGTATCTTTCCCTGTCTGAGACTCTGCCTCTGTCTCTGTCTCTGTCTCTGTCTCTGTCTCTGTCTCTGTCTCTGTCTCTGTGCCTGTCCCTCTCCCTGTCCCTGTCGCTGTCTCTGTCTCTGTCTCTGTCTCTGTCTCTGTTTCTGTCTCTGTCTCTGTCCCTGTTTCTGTCTCTGTCTTTGTCTCTGTCTCTGTCTGTGTCACTGTCTCCGTCCCTGTCTCTGTCTCTGTCTCCGCCTCTGTCTCTGTCCCTGACCCTCTCCCTGTCCCTGTCGCTGTCTCTGTCTCTGTCTCTGTCTCTGTCACTGTCTCTGTCTCTGTCTCTGTCTCTGTCTCTGTCTCTGTCTCTGTCTCTGTCTCTGTCACTGTCTCCGTCTCTGTCTCTGTCTCTGTCTCTGTCTCTGTCTCTGTCTCTGTCTCTGTCTCTGTCTCTGTCTCTGTCTCTGTCTCTGTCTCTGTCTCTGTCTCTGTCTCTGTCTCTGTCTCTGTCTCTGTCTCTGTCTCTGTCTCTGTCTCTGCCTCTGTCTCTGTCTCTGTCTCTGTCTCTGTCTCTTTCTCTGTCACTGCCTATGTCTCTGTCTCTGTCTCTGTCTCTGCCTCTGTCTCAGTCTCTGCGTCCGTCTCTGTCTCTGTCTCTGTTTCTGTCTCTGTCTCTGTCTCTGTCTCTGTCTCCGTCTCTGTCTCTGTCTCTGTCTCTGTCTCTGTCTCTGTCTCTGTCTCTGTCTCTGTCTCTGTCTCTGTCTCCGTCTCTGTCTCTGTCACTGCCTCTGTCTCTGTCTCTGTCTCTGTCCCTGTCTCTGTCTCTCTCTCTGTCTCTGCCCTTGTCTCTGTCTCAGTCTGTGTCTCTGTCTCTGTCTCTGTCTGAGACTCTGCCTCTGTCTTTGTCTCTGTCTCTGTCTCTGTCTCTGTCTCTGTCCCTGTCTCTGTCTCTGTCGCTGTCTCTGTCTCCGTATCTGTCTCTGTCTCTGTCTCTGTCTCTTTCTCTGTCTGAGACTCTGCCTCCGTCTCTGTCTCTGTCTCTGTCTCTGTCTCTGTCTCTGTCTCTGTCTCTGTCTCTGTCTCTGTCTCTGTCTCTGTCTCTGTCTCTGTCTCTGTCTCTGTCTCTGTCTCTGTCTCTGTCTCTGTCTCTGTCTCTGTCTCTGTCTCTATCTCTGCCTCTGTCTCTGTCCCCGTATCTGTCTCCGTCTCTGTTTCTGTCTCTGTCTCTGTCTCTGTCTCTGTCTCCGCCTCTGTCTCTGTCCCTGTCCCTCTCCCTGTCACTGTCGCTGTCTCTGTCTCTGTCTCTGTCTCTGTCTCTGTCTCTGTCTCTGTCTCTGTCTCTGTCTCTGTCTCTGTCTCTGTCTCTGTCTCTGTCTCTGTCTCTGTCTCTGTCTCTGTCTCTGTCTCTGTCTCTGTCTCTGTCTCTGTCTCTGTCTCTGTCTCTGTCTCTGTCTCTGTCTCTGTCTCTGTCTCTGTCTCTGTCTCTGTCTCCGTCTCTGTCTCTGTCTCTGTCTCTGCCTCCGTGTCTGTCTCTGTCTCTGTCTCTGTATCTTTCCCTGTCTGAGACTCTGCCTCTGTCTCTGTCTCTGTCTCTGTCTCTGTCTCT
>CAMAOD020000312.1:167500-177500 GCA_945859595.2 Megachile willughbiella
CTGTCCCTGTTTCTGTCTCTGTCTCTGTCTGTGTCTCTGCCGCTGTCACGGTCTTTGTCTCCGTCTCTGTCTCTGTCTCTGTCTCTGTCTCTGTCTCTGTCTCTGTCTCTGTCTCTGTCTCTGTCTCTGTCTCTGTCTCTGTCTCTGTCTCTGTCTCTGTCTCTGTCTCTGTCTCTGTCTCTGTCTCTGTCTCTGTCTCTGTCTCTGTCTCTGTCTCTGTCTCTGTCTCTGTCTCTGTCTCTGTCTCTGTCTCTGTCTCTGTCTCTGTCTCTGTCTCTGTCTCTGTCTCTGTCTCTGTCTCTGTCTCTGTCTCTGTCTCTGTCTGAGACTCTGCCTCTGTCTTTGTCTCTCTCTGTCTCTGTCTCTGCCCCTGTCTCTGTCTCTGTCTCTGTCTCTGTCTCTGTCTCTGTCTCTGTCTCTGTCTCTGTCTCTGTCTCTGTCTGAGACTCTGCCTCTGTCTTTGTCTCTCTCTGTCTCTGTCTCTGCCCCTGTCTCTGCCTCAGTCTCTGTCTCTGTCTCTGTCTCTGTCTCTGTCTCTGTCTCTGTCTCTGTCTCCGTGTCTGTCTCTGTCTCTGTCTCTGTCTCTTTCCCTGTCTGAGACTCTGCCTCTGTCTCTGTCTCTGTCTCTGTCTCTGTCTCTGTCTCTGTCTCTGTCTCTGTCTCTGTGCCTGTCCCTCTCCCTGTCCCTGTCGCTGTCTCTGTCTCTGTCTCTGTCTCTGTCTCTGTCTTTGGCTCTGTCTGTGTCTCTGACTCTGTCTCCGTCTCTGTCTCTATCTCTATCTCTGCCTCTCTCTCTGTCCCCGTATCTGTCTCTGTCTCTGTCTCTGTCTCTGTCTCGGTCTCTGTCTCTGTCTCAGTCTCAGTCTCTGCCTCTGTCTCTGTCTCTGTCTCTGTCTCTGTCTCTGTCTCTGTCTCTGTCTCTGTCTCTGTCTCTGTCTCTGCCCCTGTCTCTGTCGCTGTCTCTGTCTCTGTTTCTGTTTCTGTCTCTGTCTCTATCTCTGTCTCTGTCTCTGTCTCTGTCTCTGTCTCTGTCTCTGTCTCTGTCTCTGTCTCTGTCTCTGTCTCTGTCTCTCTCTCTGCCTCTGTCCCTGTCCCTCTCCCTGTCCCTGTCTCTGTCTCTGTCTCTGTCTCTGTCTCTGTCTCTGTCTCTGTCTCTGTCTCTGTCTCTGTCTCTGTCTCTGTCTCTGTCTCAGTCTCAGTCTCTGCCTCTGTCTCTGTCTCTGTCTCTGTCTCTGTCTCTGTCTCTGTCTCTGTCTCTGTCTCTGTCTCTGTCTCTGTCTCTGTCTCTGTCTCTGTCTCTGTCTCTGTCTCTGTCTCTGTCTCTGTCTCTGTCTCTGTCTCTGTCTCTGTCTCTGTCTCTGTCTCTGTCTCTGTCTCTGTCTCTGTACCTGTCCCTCTCCCTGTCCCTGTCGCTGCCTCCGTCTCTGTCTCTGTCTCTGTTTCTGTCTCTATCTCTGTCTCTGTCTCCGCCTCTGTTTCTGTCCCTGTCCCTCTCTCTGTCTCTGTCTCTGTCTCTGTCTCTGTCTCTGTCTCTGTCTGAGACTCTGCCTCTGTCTTTGTCTCTCTCTGTCTCTGTCTCTGCCCCTGTCTCTGTGTCTGTCTCTGTCTCTGTCTCTGTCTCTGTCTCTGTCTCTGTCTGTATCTCTGCATCTGTCTCGGTCTTTGTCTCCGTCCCTGTCTCTGTCCCTGTTTCTGTCTCTGTCTCTGTCTGTGTCTCTGCCGCTGTCACGGTCTTTGTCTCCGTCTCTGTCTCTGTCTCTGTCTCTGTCTCTGTCTCTGTCTCTGTCTCTGTCTCTGTCTCTGTCTCTGTCTCTGTCTCTGTCTCTGTCTCTGTCTCTGTCTCTGTCTCTGTCTCTGTCTCTGTCTCTGTCTCTGTCTCTGTCTCTGTCTCTGTCTCTGTCTCTGTCTCTGTCTCTGTCTCTGTCTCTGTCTCTGTCTCTGTCTCTGTCTCTGTCTCTGTCTCTGTCTCTGTCTCTGTCTCTGTCTCTGTCTCTGTCTCTGTCTCTGTCTCTGTCTCTGTCTCTGTCTCTGTCTCTGTCTCTGTCTCTGTCTCTGTCTCTGTCTCTGTCTCTGTCTCCGTCTCTGTCTCTGTCTCTGTCTCTGTCTCTGTCTCTGTCTCTGTCTCTGTCTCTGTCTCTGTCTCTGTCTCTGTCTCTGTCTCTGTCTCTGTCTCTGTCTCTGTCTTTGTCTGAGACTCTGCCTCTGTCTTTGTCTCTCTCTGTCTCTGTCTCTGCCCCTGTCTCTGTCTCTGTCTCTGTCTCTGTCTCTGTCTCTGTCTCTGTCTCTGTCTCTGTCTCTGTCTCTGTCTCTGTCTTTGGCTCTGTCTGTGTCTCTGACTCTGTCTCCGTCTCTGTCTCTATCTCTATCTCTGCCTCTCTCTCTGTCCCCGTATCTGTCTCTGTCTCTGTCTCTGTCTCTGTCTCTGTCTCGGTCTCTGTCTCTGTCTCAGTCTCAGTCTCTGCCTCTGTCTCTGTCTCTGTCTCTGTCTCTGTCTCTGTCTCTGTCTCTGTCTCTGTCTCTGTCTCTGTCTCTGCCCCTGCCTCTGTCGCTGTCTCTGTCTCTGTTTCTGTCTCTGTCTCTGTCTCTGTCTCTGTCTCTGTCTCTGTCTCTGTCTCTGTCTCTGTCTCTGTCTCTGTCTCTGTCTCTGTCTCTGTCTCTGTCTCTGTCTCTGTCTCTGTCTCTGTCTCTGTCTCTGTCTCTGTCTCTGTCTCTGTCTCTGTCTCTGTCTCTGTCTGAGACTCTGCCTCTGTCTTTGTCTCTCTCTGTCTCTGTCTCTGCCCCTGTCTCTGTCTCTGTCTCTGTCTCTGTCTCTGTCTCTGTCTCTGTCTCTGTCTCTGTCTCTGTCTCTGTCTGAGACTCTGCCTCTGTGTTTGTCTCTCTCTGTCTCTGTCTCTGCCCCTGTCTCTGCCTCAGTCTCTGTCTCTGTCTCTGTCTCTGTCTCTGTCTCTGTCTCCGTGTCTGTCTCTGTCTCTGTCTCTGTCTCTTTCCCTGTCTGAGACTCTGCCTCTGTCTCTGTCTCTGTCTCTGTCTCTGTCTCTGTCTCTGTCTCTGTCTCTGTCTCTGTGCCTGTCCCTCTCCCTGTCCCTGTCGCTGTCTCTGTCTCTGTCTCTGTCTCTGTCTCTGTCTTTGGCTCTGTCTGTGTCTCTGACTCTGTCTCCGTCTCTGTCTCTATCTCTATCTCTGCCTCTCTCTCTGTCCCCGTATCTGTCTCTGTCTCTGTCTCTGTCTCTGTCTCGGTCTCTGTCTCTGTCTCAGTCTCAGTCTCTGCCTCTGTCTCTGTCTCTGTCTCTGTCTCTGTCTCTGTCTCTGTCTCTGTCTCTGTCTCTGTCTCTGTCTCTGCCCCTGTCTCTGTCGCTGTCTCTGTCTCTGTTTCTGTTTCTGTCTCTGTCTCTATCTCTGTCTCTGTCTCTGTCTCTGTCTCTGTCTCTGTCTCTGTCTCTGTCTCTGTCTCTGTCTCTGTCTCTGTCTCTGTCTCTCTCTCTGCCTCTGTCCCTGTCCCTCTCCCTGTCCCTGTCTCTGTCTCTGTCTCTGTCTCTGTCTCTGTCTCTGTCTCTGTCTCTGTCTCTGTCTCTGTCTCTGTCTCTGTCTCTGTCTCTGTCTCTGTCTCTGTCTCTGTCTCTGTCTCTGTCTCTGTCTCAGTCTCAGTCTCTGCCTCTGTCTCTGTCTCTGTCTCTGTCTCTGTCTCTGTCTCTGTCTCTGTCTCTGTCTCTGTCTCTGTCTCTGTCTCTGTCTCTGTCTCTGTCTCTGTCTCTGTCTCTGTCTCTGTCTCTGTCTCTGTCTCTGTCTCTGTCTCTGTCTCTGTCTCTGTCTCTGTGCCTGTCCCTCTCCCTGTCCCTGTCCCTGTCTCTGTCCCTGTTTCTGTCTCTGTCTCTGTCTGTGTCTCTGCCGCTGTCACGGTCTTTGTCTCCGTCTCTGTCTCTGTCTCTGTCTCTGTCTCTGTCTCTGTCTCTGTCTCTGTCTCTGTCTCTGTCTCTGTCTCTGTCTCTGTCTCTGTCTCTGTCTCTGTCTCTGTCTCTGTCTCTGTCTCTGTCTCTGTCTCTGTCTCTGTCTCTGTCTCTGTCTCTGTCTCTGTCTCTGTCTCTGTCTCTGTCTCTGTCTCTGTCTCTGTCTCTGTCTCTGTCTCTGTCTCTGTCTCTGTCTCTGTCTCTGTCTCTGTCTCTGTCTCTGTCTCTGTCTCTGTCTCTGTCTCTGTCTCTGTCTCTGTCTCTGTCTCTGTCTCTGTCTCTGTCTCTGTCTCTGTCTCTGTCTCTGTCTCTGTCTCTGTCTCCGTCTCTGTCTCTGTCTCTGTCTCTGTCTCTGTCTCTGTCTCTGTCTCTGTCTCTGTCTCTGTCTCTGTCCCTGTCTCTGTCTCTGTCTCTGTCTCTGTCTCTGTCTCTGTCTTTGTCTGAGACTCTGCCTCTGTCTTTGTCTCTCTCTGTCTCTGTCTCTGCCCCTGTCTCTGTCTCTGTCTCTGTCTCTGTCTCTGTCTCTGTCTCTGTCTCTGTCTCTGTCTCTGTCTCTGTCTCTGTCTCTGTCTCTGTCTCTGTCTCTGTCTCTGTCTCTGTCTCTGTCTCTGTGCCTGTCCCTCTCCCTGTCCCTGTCGCTGTCTCTGTCTCTGTCTCTGTCTCTGTCTCTGTCTTTGGCTCTGTCTGTGTCTCTGACTCTGTCTCCGTCTCTGTCTCTATCTCTATCTCTGCCTCTCTCTCTGTCCCCGTATCTGTCTCTGTCTCTGTCTCTGTCTCTGTCTCGGTCTCTGTCTCTGTCTCAGTCTCAGTCTCTGCCTCTGTCTCTGTCTCTGTCTCTGTCTCTGTCTCTGTCTCTGTCTCTGTCTCTGTCTCTGTCTCTGTCTCTGCCCCTGTCTCTGTCGCTGTCTCTGTCTCTGTTTCTGTCTCCGCCTCTGTCTCTGTCCCTGTCCCTCTCCCTGTCCCTGTCGCTGTCTCTGTCTCTGTCTCTGTCTCTATCTCTGTCTCTGTCGCTGTCTCTGGGTCTCTGCCTGTGTGCCTCTGCCTCTGTCCCTTTGTCTCTGTCTCTGCATCTCTGCCTCCGTGCCTATGTCTCTCTGTCTCTGTCTCTGTCTCTGTCTCTGTCTCTGTCTCCGTCTCTGTCTCTGTCTCTGTCTCTGCCTCTGTCTCTGTCCCTGTCCCTCTCCCTGTCCCTGTCGCTGTCTCTGTCTCTGTCTCTGTCTCCGCCTCTGTCTCTGTCCCTGTCCCTCTCCCTGTCCCTGTCGCTGTCTCTGTCTCTGTCTCAGTCTCTGTCTCTGTCTCTGTCTCTGTCTCTGTCTCTGTCTCTGTCTCTGTCTCTGTCTCCGCCTCTGTCTCTGTCCCTGTCCCTCTCCCTGTCCCTGTCGCTGTCTCTGCCTCTGTCTCTGTCTCTGTCTCTGTCTCTGTCTCTGTCTCTGTCTCTGTCTCTGTCTCTATCTCTGTCTCTGTCTCCGTCTCTATCTCTGTCTCTGTCTCTGTCTCTGGGTCTCTGCCTGTGTGCCTCTGCCTCTGTCTCTTTGTCTCTGTCTCTGCATCTCTGCCTCCGTGCCTATGTCTCTCTGTCTCCGTCTCTGTCTCTGTCTCTGTCTGCGTCTCTGTCTCTGTCTCTGTCTCTGCCTCTGTCTCTGTCCCTGTCCCTCTCCCTGTCCCTGCCGCTGTCTCTGTCTCTGTCTCTGTCTCTGTCTCTACCTCTGTCTCTGTCTCTGTCTCTGTCTTTGTCTCTGTCTCTGTCTCTGTTTCTGTCTCTGTCTCTGCCCCTGTTTCTGTCTCTGTCTTTGTCTCTGTCTCTGTCTCTGTGCCTGTCCCTCTCCCTGTCCCTGTCGCTGTCTCTGTCTCTGTCTCTGTCTCTGTCTCTATCTCTGTCTCTGTCTCTGTCTCTGTCTCTGTCTCTGTCTCTGTCTCTGTCTCTGTCTCTGTCTCTGTCTTTGTCTCTGTCTGTGTCTCTGACTCTGTCTCCGTCTCTGTCTCTATCTCTATCTCTGCCTCTCTCTCTGTCCCCGTATCTGTCTCTGTCTCTGTCTCTGTCTCTGTCTCTGTCCCAGTCTCAGTCTCTGCCTCTGTCGCTGTCTCTGTCTCCGTCTCTGTCTCTGTCTCTGTCTGCGTCTCTGTCTCTGTCTCTGTCTCTGCCTCTGTCTCTGTCCCTGTCCCTCTCACTGTCCCTGCCGCTGTCTCTGTCTCTGTCTCTGTCTCTGTCTCTGTCTCTGTCTCTGTCTCTGTCTCTGTCTCTGTCTCTGTCTCTGTCTCTGTCTCTGTCTCTATCTCTGTCTCTGTCTCTGTCTCTACCTCTGTCTCTGTCTCTGTCTCTGTCTTTGTCTCTGTCTCTGTCTCTGTCTCTGTTTCTGTCTCTGTCTCTGCCCCTGTTTCTGTCTCTGTCTCTGTCTCTGTCTCTGTCTCTGTCTCTGTCTCTGTCTCTGTCTCTGTCTCTGTCTCTGTCTCTGTCTCTGTCTCTGTCTCTGTCTCTGTCTCTGTCTCTGTCTCTGTCTCTGTCTCTGTCTCTGTCTCTGTCTATGCATCTGTCTCTGTCCCTGTCTCCGTCTCTGTCTCTGTCTCTGTCTTTGTCTCTGACTCTGTCTCTGTTTCTGTCTCTGTCTCTGTCCCTGTTTCTGTCTCTGTCTTTGTCTCTGTCTCTGTCTCTGTCACTGTCTCCGTCCCTGTCTCTGTCTCTGTCTCCGCCTCTGTCTCTGTCCCTGACCCTCTCCCTGTCCCTGTCGCTGTCTCTGTCTCTGTCTCTGTCTCTGTCACTGTCTCTGTCTCTGTCTCTGTCTCTGTCTCTGTCTCTGTCTCTGTCTCTGTCTCTGTCTCTGTCTCTGTCTCTGTCTCTGTCTCTGTCTCTGTCTCTGTCTCTGTCTCTGTCTCAGTCTCAGTCTCTGCCTCTGTCTCTGTCTCTGTCTCTGTCTCTGTCTCTGTCTCTGTCTCTGTCTCTGTCTCTGTCTCTGTCTCTGTCTCTGTCTCTGTCTCTGTCTCTGTCTCTGTCTCTGTCTCTGTCTCTGTCTCTGTCTCTGTCTCTGTCTCTGTCTCTGTCTCTGTCTCTGTCTCTGTCTCTGTCTCTGTCTCTGTCCCTCTCCCTGTCCCTGTCGCTGCCTCCGTCTCTGTCTCTGTCTCTGTTTCTGTCTCTATCTCTGTCTCTGTCTCCGCCTCTGTTTCTGTCCCTGTCCCTCTCTCTGTCTCTGTCTCTGTCTCTGTCTCTGTCTCTGTCTCTGTCTCTGTCTCTGTCTGAGACTCTGCCTCTGTCTTTGTCTCTCTCTGTCTCTGTCTCTGCCCCTGTCTCTGTGTCTGTCTCTGTCTCTGTCTCTGTCTCTGTCTCTGGCTCTGTCTCTGTCTGTATCTCTGCATCTGTCTCGGTCTTTGTCTCCGTCCCTGTCTCTGTCCCTGTTTCTGTCTCTGTCTCTGTCTGTGTCTCTGCCGCTGTCACGGTCTTTGTCTCCGTCTCTGTCTCTGTCTCTGTCTCTGTCTCTGTCTCTGTCTCTGTCTCTGTCTCTGTCTCTGTCTCTGTCTCTGTCTCTGTCTCTGTCTCTGTCTCTGTCTCTGTCTCTGTCTCTGTCTCTGTCTCTGTCTCTGTCTCTGTCTCTGTCTCTGTCTCTGTCTCTGTCTCTGTCTCTGTCTCTGTCTCTGTCTCTGTCTCTGTCTCTGTCTCTGTCTCTGTCTCTGTCTCTGTCTCTGTCTCTGTCTCTGTCTCTGTCTCTGTCTCTGTCTCTGTCTCTGTCTCTGTCTCTGTCTCTGTCTCTGTCTCTGTCTCTGTCTCTGTCTCTGTCTCTGTCTCTGTCTCTGTCTCTGTCTCTGTCTCTGTCTCTGTCTCTGTCTCTGTCTCTGTCTCTGTCTCTGTCTCTGTCTCTGTCTCTGTCTGAGACTCTGCCTCTGTCTGAGACTCTGCCTCTGTCTTTGTCTCTCTCTGTCTCTGTCTCTGCCCCTGTCTCTGTCTCTGTCTCTGTCTCTGTCTCTGTCTCTGTCTCTGTCTCTGTCTCTGTCTCTGTCTCTGTCTGAGACTCTGCCTCTGTCTTTGTCTCTCTCTGTCTCTGTCTCTGCCCCTGTCTCTGCCTCTGTCTCTGTCCCTGTCTCTGTCTCTGTCTCAGTCTCCGTCTTTGTCTGTGTCTGTGTTTCTGCCTCTTTCTCGGCCTTTGTCTCCGTCTCTGTCTCTGTCTCTGTCGCTCTCTCTGTCTCTGCCCCTGTCTCTGCCTCTGTCTCTGTCTCTGCCCTTGTCTCTGTCTCAGTCTCTGTCTCTGTCTCTGTCTCTGACTCTGTCTGAGAATCTGCCTCTGTCTTTGTTTCTGTCTCTGTCTCTGTCTCTGTCACTGTCTCTGTCTCTGCCTCTGTCTCTGTCTCTGTCTCTGTCTCTGTCTCTGTCTCTGCCTCTGTCTCTGTCTCTGTCTCTGTCTCTGTCTCTGTCTCTGTCTCTGTCTCTGTCTCTGTCTCTGTCTCTGTCTCTGTCTCTGTCTCTGTCTGAGACTCTGCCTCTGTCTTTGTCTCTGTCTCTGTCTCTGTCTCTGCCTCTGTCTCTGTCTCTGTCACTGTCTCTGCCTCTGTCTCTGTCTCTGTCTCTGCCTCTGTCTCTGTCTCTGTCTCTGTCTCTGTCCCTGTTTCTGTCTCTGTCTCTGTGTCCGTCTTTGTCTCTGCCTCTGTCTCAGTCTCTGCGTCTGTCTCGGTCTTTGTCTCCGTCTCTGTCTCTGTCTCTGTCTCTGTCACTGTCTCCGTCTCTGTCTCTGTCTCTGTCTCTGTCTCTGTCTCTGTCTCTGTCTCTGTCGCTGTCTCTGTCTCCGTATCTGTCTCTGTCTCTGTCTCTGTCTCTTTCTCTGTCTGAGACTCTGCCTCCGTCTCTGTCTCTGTCTCTGTCTCTGTGTCTGTCCCTGTCGCTGTCTCTGTCTCTGTCTCTGTCTCTGTCTCTGTCTTTGTCTCTGTCTGTGTCTGTGCCTCTGCCTCTGTCTCCGTCTCTGTCTCTGTCCCTGTCTCTGCCTCTGTCTCTGTCCCCGTATCTGTCTCTGTCTCTGTTTCTGTCTCTGTCCCTGTCTCTGTCTCTGTCTCCGCCTCTGTCTCTGTCCCTGTCCCTCTCCCTGTCCCTGTCGCTGTCTCTGTCTCTGTCTCTGTCACTGTCTCCGTCTCTGTCTCTGTCTCTGTGTCTGTCTCCGTCTCTGTCTCTGTCTCTGTCTCTGTCTCTGTCTCTGTCTCTGTCTCTGTCTCTGTCTCTGTCTCTGTCTCTGTCTCTGTCTCTGTCTCTGTCTCTGTCTCTGTCTCTGTCTCTGTCTCCGTGTCTGTCCCTGTCTCTGTCTCTGTCTCTTTCCCTGTCTGAGACTCTGCCTCTGTCTCTGTCTCTGTCTCTGTCTCTGTCTCTGTCTCTGTCTCTGTCTCTGTCTCTGTCTCTGTCTCTGTCTCTGTCTCTGTGCCTGTCCCTCTCCCTGTCCCTGTCGCTGTCTCTGTCTCTGTCTCTGTCTCTGTCTCTGTCTTTGGCTCTGTCTGTGTCTCTGACTCTGTCTCCGTCTCTGTCTCTATCTCTATCTCTGCCTCTCTCTCTGTCCCCGTATCTGTCTCTGTCTCTGTCTCTGTCTCTGTCTCGGTCTCTGTCTCTGTCTCAGTCTCAGTCTCTGCCTCTGTCTCTGTCTCTGTCTCTGTCTCTGTCTCTGTCTCTGTCTCTGTCTCTGTCTCTGTCTCTGTCTCTGTCTCTGCCCCTGTCTCTGTCTCTGTCTCTGTCTCTGCCCTTGTCTCTGTCTAAGTCTCTGTCTCTGTCTCTGTCTCTGTCTCTGTCTGAGACTCTGCCTCTGTCTTTGTCTCTGTCTCTGTCTCTGTCTCTGTCTCTGTCTCTGTCTCTGTCTCTGTCTCTGTCTCTGTCTCTGTCTCTGTCTCTGTCTCTGTCTCTGTCTCTGTCTCTGTCTCTGTCTCTGTCTCTGTCTCTGTCTCTGTCTCTGTCTCCGCCTCTGTCTCTGTCTGAGACTCTGCCTCTGTCTTTGTCTCTGTCTCTGTCTCTGTCTCTGTCTCTGTCTCTGCCCCTGTCTCTGTCTCTGTCTCTGTCTCAGTCTCAGTCTCTGCCTCTGTCGCTGTCTCTGTCTCTGTCT
>CAMAOD020000312.1:187500-202500 GCA_945859595.2 Megachile willughbiella
GTCTCTACCTCTGTCTCTGTCTCTGTCTCTGTCTCTGTCTATGCATCTGTCTCTGTCCCTGTCTCCGTCTCTGTCTCTGTCTCTGTCTCTGTCTCTGTCTCTGTCTCCGTCTCTGTCTCTGTCTCTGTCTCTGTCTCTGTCTCTGTCTCTGTCTCTGTCTCTGTCTCTGTCTCTGTCTCTGTCTCTGTCTCTACCTCTGTCTCTGTCTCTGTCTCTATCTCTGTCTCTGTCGCTGCCTCTGGGTCTCTGCCTGTGTGCCTCTGCCTCTGTCTCTTTGTCTCTGTCTCTGCATCTCTGCCTCCGTGCCTATGTCTCTCTGTCTCTGTCTCTGTCTCTGTCTCTGTCTCTGTCTCCGTCTCTGTCTCTGTCTCTGTCTCTGCCTCTGTCTCTGTCCCTGTCCCTCTCCCTGTCCCTGTCGCTGTCTCTGTCTCTGTCTCTGTCTCCGCCTCTGTCTCTGTCCCTCTCCCTGTCCCTGTCGCTGTCTCTATCTCTGTCTCTGTCTCTGTCTCTGTCTCTGTCTCTGTCTCTGTCTCTGTCTCTATCTCTGTCACTGTCTCTGTCTCTATCTCTGTCTCTGTCTCTGTCTCTGGGTCTCTGCCTGTGTGCCTCTGTCTCTGTCTCTTTGTCTCTGTCTCTGCATCTCTGCCTCCGTGCCTATGTCTCTCTGTCTCTGTCTCTGTCTCTGTCTCTGTCTCTGTCTCCGCCTCTGTCTCTGTCCCTGTCCCTCTCCCTGTGCCTGTCGCTGTCTCTGCCTCTGTCTCTGTCTCTGTCTCTGTCTCTGTCTCTGTCTCTGTCTCTGTCTCTGTCTCTGTCTCTGTCTCTGTCTCTGTCTCTATCTCTGTCTCTGTCTCTGTCTCTATCTCTGTCTCTGTCTCTGTCTCTGGGTCTCTGCCTGTGTGCCTCTGCCTCTGTCTCTTTGTCTCTGTCTCTGCATCTCTGCCTCCGTGCCAATGTCTCTCTGTCTCCGTCTCTGTCTCTGTCTCTGTCTGCGTCTCTGTCTCTGTCTCTGTCTCTGTCTCTGTCTCTGTCTCTGTCTCAGTCTCAGTCTCTGCCTCTGTCTCTGTCTCTGTCTCTGTCTCTGTCTCTGTCTCTGTCTCTGTCTCTGTCTCTGTCTCTGTCTCTGTCTCTGTCTCTGTCTCTGTCTCTGTCTCTGTCTCTGTCTCTGTCTCTGTCTCTGTCTCTGTCTCTGTACCTGTCCCTCTCCCTGTCCCTGTCGCTGCCTCCGTCTCTGTCTCTGTCTCTGTTTCTGTCTCTATCTCTGTCTCTGTCTCCGCCTCTGTTTCTGTCCCTGTCCCTCTCTCTGTCTCTGTCTCTGTCTCTGTCTCTGTCTCTGTCTCTGCCTCTGTCTCTGTCTCTGTCTGAGACTCTGCCTCTGTCTTTGTCTCTCTCTGTCTCTGTCTCTGCCCCTGTCTCTGTGTCTGTCTCTGTCTCTGTCTCTGTCTCTGTCTCTGTCTGTATCTCTGCATCTGTCTCGGTCTTTGTCTCCGTCCCTGTCTCTGTCCCTGTCTCTGTCTCTGTCTCTGTCTGTGTCTCTGCCGCTGTCACGGTCTTTGTCTCCGTCTCAGTCTCTGTCTCTGTCTCTGTCTCTGTCTCTGTCTCTGTCTCTGTCTCTGTCTCTGTCTCTGTCTCTGTCTCTGTCTCTGTCTCTGTCTCTGTCTCTGTCTCTGTCTCTGTCTCTGTCTCTGTCTCTGTCTCTGTCTCTGTCTCTGTCTCTGTCTCTGTCTCTGTCTCTGTCTCTGTCTCTGTCTGAGACTCTGCCTCTGTCTTTGTCTCTCTCTGTCTCTGTCTCTGCCCCTGTCTCTGGCTCTGTCTCTGTCTCTGCCTCTGCCTCTGTCTCTGTCTCTGTCTGTGTCTCTGCATCTGTGTCGGTCTTTGTCTCCGTCCCTGTCAATGTCCCTGTCTCTGTCTCTGTCTCTGTCTCTGTCTGTGTCTCTGTCTCTGTCCCGGTCTTTGTCTCCGTCTCTGTCTCTGTCTCTGTCTCTGTCTCTGTCTCTGCCTCTGTCTCTGTCTCTGTCTCTGTCTTTGTCTCTGTCTGTGTCTGTGCCTCTGCCTCTGTCTCCGTCTCTGTCTCTGTCTCTATCTCTGCCTCTGTCTCTGTCCCCGTATCTGTCTCTGTCTCTGTTTCTGTCTCTGTCTCTGTCTCTGCCTCTGTCTCTGTCCCTGTCCCTCTCCCTGTCCCTGTCGCTGTCTCTGTCTCTGTCTCTGTCTCTGTCTCTGTCTCTGTCTCTGTCTCTGTCTCTGTCTCTGTCTCTGTCTCTGTCTCTGCCTCTGTCTCTGTCCCTGTCTCTGTCTCTGTCTCTGTCTCCGTCTTTGTCTGTGTCTGTGTCTCTGCCTCTTTCTCGGCCTTTGTCTCCGTCTCTGTCTCTGTCTCTGTCGCTGTCTCTGTCTCTGTCTCTGTCTCTCTCACGGTCTCTGTCTCTGTCTCTGTCTCTGCCTCTGTCTCAGTCTCTGCGTCCGTCTCTGTCTCTGTCTCCATCTCTGTCTCTGTTTCTGTCTCTGTCTCTGTCTGTGTCTCTGCCTCTTTCCCGGCCTTTGTCGCCGTCTCTGTCTCTGTCTCTGTCGCTGTCTCTGTCTCTGTCTCTGTCTCTCTCACTGTCTCTGTCTCTGTCTCTGTCTCTGCCTCTCTCTCAGTCACTGCGTCCGTCTCTGTCTATGCCTCTGTCTCTGTCTCTGTCTCTGTCTCTGCCTCTCTCTCAGTCACTGAGTCCGTCTCTGTCTCTGCCTCTGTCTCTGCCTCTGTCTCTGTCTCTGTCTCTGTCTGTGTCTCTGCATCTGTCTCGGTCTTTGTCTCCGTCCCTGTCAATGTCCCTGTCTCTGTCTCTGTCTCTGTCTCTGTCTCTGTCTCTGTCTCTGTCTCTGTCTCTGTCTCTGTCTGAGACTCTGCCTCTGTCTTTGTCTCTCTCTGTCTCTGTCTCTGCCCCTGTCTCTGGCTCTGTCTCTGTCTCTGCCTCTGCCTCTGTCTCTGTCTCTGTCTGTGTCTCTGCATCTGTGTCGGTCTTTGTCTCCGTCCCTGTCAATGTCCCTGTCTCTGTCTCTGTCTCTGTCTCTGTCTGTGTCTCTGTCTCTGTCCCGGTCTTTGTCTCCGTCTCTGTCTCTGTCTCTGTCTCTGTCTCTGTCTCTGCCTCTGTCTCTGTCTCTGTCTCTGTCTTTGTCTCTGTCTGTGTCTGTGCCTCTGCCTCTGTCTCCGTCTCTGTCTCTGTCTCTATCTCTGCCTCTGTCTCTGTCCCCGTATCTGTCTCTGTCTCTGTTTCTGTCTCTGTCTCTGTCTCTGCCTCTGTCTCTGTCCCTGTCCCTCTCCCTGTCCCTGTCGCTGTCTCTGTCTCTGTCTCTGTCTCTGTCTCTGTCTCTGTCTCTGTCTCTGTCTCTGTTTCTGTCTCTGTCTCTGTCTCTGCCTCTGTCTCTGTCCCTGTCTCTGTCTCTGTCTCTGTCTCCGTCTTTGTCTGTGTCTGTGTCTCTGCCTCTTTCTCGGCCTTTGTCTCCGTCTCTGTCTCTGTCTCTGTCGCTGTCTCTGTCTCTGTCTCTGTCTCTCTCACGGTCTCTGTCTCTGTCTCTGTCTCTGCCTCTGTCTCAGTCTCTGCGTCCGTCTCTGTCTCTGTCTCCATCTCTGTCTCTGTTTCTGTCTCTGTCTCTGTCTGTGTCTCTGCCTCTTTCCCGGCCTTTGTCGCCGTCTCTGTCTCTGTCTCTGTCGCTGTCTCTGTCTCTGTCTCTGTCTCTCTCACTGTCTCTGTCTCTGTCTCTGTCTCTGCCTCTCTCTCAGTCACTGCGTCCGTCTCTGTCTATGCCTCTGTCTCTGTCTCTGTCTCTGTCTCTGCCTCTCTCTCAGTCACTGAGTCCGTCTCTGTCTCTGCCTCTGTCTCTGCCTCTGTCTCTGTCTCTGTCTCTGTCTGTGTCTCTGCATCTGTCTCGGTCTTTGTCTCCGTCCCTGTCAATGTCCCTGTCTCTGTCTCTGTCTCTGTCTCTGTCTCTGTCACTGCCTCTGTCTCTGTCTCTGCCTCTGCCCCTGTCTCTGTCTCTGTCCCTGTCTCTGCCCTTCTCTCTGTCTCAGTCTCTGTCTCTGTCTCTGTCTCTGTCTGAGACTCTGCCTCTGTCTTTGTCTCTGTCTCTGTCTCTGTCTCTGCCCCTGTCTCTGTCTCTGTCTCTGTCTCTGTCTCTGCTTCTGTCTCTGTCTCTGTCTCTGTCTGTGTCTCTGCATCTGTCTCGGTCTTTGTCTCCGTCCCTGTCTCTCCCTGTCTCTGTCTCTGTCTCTGTCTGTGTCTCTGCCTCTGTCACGGTCTTTGTCTCCGTCTGTGTCTCTGTCTCTGTCTCTGTCTCTGTCTCTGTCTCTGTCTCTGTCTCTGTCTCTGTCTCTGTCTCTGCCCTTGTATCTGTCTCAGTCTCTGTCTCTGTCTCTGTCTCTGTCTGAGACTCTGCCTCTGTCTCTGTCTCTGTCTCTGTCTCTGTCTCTGTCTCTGTCTCTGTCTCTGTCTCTGTCTCTGTCTCTGTCTCTGTCTCTGTCTCTGTCTCTGTCTCTGTCTCTGTCTCTGTCTCTGTCTCTGTCTCTGTCTCTGTCTCTGCCTGAGACTCTGCCTCTGTCTTTGTCTCTCTCTGTCTCTGTCTCTGCCCCTGTCTCTGTCTCTGTCTCTGTCTCTGTCTCTGTCTCTGTCTCTGTCTCTGTCTCTGTCTCTGTCTCTGTCTCTGTCTGAGACTCTGCCTCTGTCTTTGTCTCTCTCTGTCTCTGTCTCTGCCCCTGTCTCTGCCTCTGTCTCTGTCCCTGTCTCTGTCTCTGTCTCTGTCTCCGTCTTTGTCTGTGTCTGTGTTTCTGCCTCTTTCTCGGCCTTTGTCTCCGTCTCTGTCTCTGTCTCTGTCGCTGTCTCTGTCTCTGCCCCTGTCTCTGACTCTGTCTCTGTCTCTGCCCTTGTCTCTGTCTCAGTCTCTGTCTCTGTCTCTGTCTCTGACTCTGTCTGAGAATCTGCCTCTGTCTTTGTTTCTGTCTCTGTCTCTGTCTCTGTCACTGTCTCTGTCTCTGCCTCTGTCTCTGTCTCTGTCTCTGTCTCTGTCTCTGTCTCTGTCTCTGTCTCTGTCTCTGTCTCTGTCTCTGTCTCTGTCTCTGTCTCTGTCTCTGTCTCTGTCTCTGTCTCTGTCTCTGTCTCTGTCTCTGTCTGAGACTCTGCCTCTGTCTTTGTCTCTGTCTCTGTCTCTGTCTCTGCCTCTGTCTCTGTCTCTGTCTCTGTCTCTGCCTCTGTCTCTGTCTCTGCCTCTGTCTCTGTCTCTGTCTCTGTCTCTGTCCCTGTTTCTGTCTCTGTCTCTGTGTCCGTCTTTGTCTCTGCCTCTGTCTCAGTCTCTGCGTCTGTCTCGGTCTTTGTCTCCGTCTCTGTCTCTGTCTCTGTCTCTGTCACTGTCTCCGTCTCTGTCTCTGTCTCTGTCTCTGTCTCTGTCTCTGTCTCTGTCTCTCTCTCTGTCGCTGTCTCTGTCTCCGTATCTGTCTCTGTCTCTGTCTCTGTCTCTTTCTCTGTCTGAGACTCTGCCTCCGTCTCTGTCTCTGTCTCTGTCTCTGTGTCTGTCCCTGTCGCTGTCTCTGTCTCTGTCTCTGTCTCTGTCTCTGTCTCTGTCTTTGTCTCTGTCTGTGTCTGTGCCTCTGCCTCTGTCTCCGTCTCTGTCTCTGTCCCTGTCTCTGCCTCTGTCTCTGTCCCCGTATCTGTCTCTGTCTCTGTTTCTGTCTCTGTCCCTGTCTCTGTCTCTGTCTCCGCCTCTGTCTCTGTCCCTGTCCCTCTCCCTGTCCCTGTCGCTGTCTCTGTCTCTGTCTCTGTCACTGTCTCTGTGCCTGTCCCTCTCCCTGTCCCTGTCGCTGTCTCTGTCTCTGTCTCTGTCTCTGTCTCTGTCTTTGGCTCTGTCTGTGTCTCTGACTCTGTCTCCGTCTCTGTCTCTATCTCTATCTCTGCCTCTCTCTCTGTCCCCGTATCTGTCTCTGTCTCTGTCTCTGTCTCTGTCTCGGTCTCTGTCTCTGTCTCAGTCTCAGTCTCTGCCTCTGTCTCTGTCTCTGTCTCTGTCTCTGTCTCTGTCTCTGTCTCTGTCTCTGTCTCTGCCTCTGTCTCTGTCTCTGTCTCTGTCTCTGTCTCTGTCTCTGTCTCCGTGTCTGTCTCTGTCTCTGTCTCTGTCTCTTTCCCTGTCTGAGACTCTGCCTCTGTCTCTGTCTCTGTCTCTGTCTCTGTCTCTCTCTCTGTCTCTGTCTCTGTCTCTGTCTCTGTCTCTGTCTCTGTCTCTGTGCCTGTCCCTCTCCCTGTCCCTGTCGCTGTCTCTGTCTCTGTCTCTGTCTCTGTCTCTGTCTTTGGCTCTGTCTGTGTCTCTGACTCTGTCTCCGTCTCTGTCTCTATCTCTATCTCTGCCTCTCTCTCTGTCCCCGTATCTGTCTCTGTCTCTGTCTCTGTCTCTGTCTCGGTCTCTGTCTCTGTCTCAGTCTCAGTCTCTGTCTCTGTCTCTGTCTCTGTCTCTGTCTCTGTCTCTGTCTCTGTCTCTGTCTCTGCCTCTGTCTCTGTCTCTGTCCCTGTCTCTGTCTCTGTCTCTGTCTCCGTCTTTGTCTGTGTCTGTGTTTCTGCCTCTTTCTCGGCCTTTGTCTCCGTCTCTGTCTCTGTCTCTGTCGCTGTCTCTGTCTCTGCCCCTGTCTCTGCCTCTGTCTCTGTCTCTGCCCTTGTCTCTGTCTCAGTCTCTGTCTCTGTCTCTGTCTCTGACTCTGTCTGAGAATCTGCCCCTGTCTCTGTCTCTGTCTCTGTCTCTGTCTCTGTCACTGCCTCTGTCTCTGTCTCTGTCTCTGTCTCTGTCTCTGTCTCTGTCTCTGTCTCTGTCTCTGTCTCTGTCTCTGTCTCTGTCTCTGTCTCTGTCTCTGTCTCTGTCTCCGTCTCTGTCTCTGTCTCTGTCGCTATCTCTCCCTCTGTCTCTGTCCCCGTATCTGTGTCTGTCTCTGTCTCTGTTTCTGTCTCTGTCTCTGTCTCTGTCTCTGTCTCTGTCTCTGTCTCTGTCTCTGTCTCTCTCTCTGTCTCTGTCTCTGTCTCTGTCTCTGTCTCTGTCTCTGTCTCTGTCTCTGTCTCTGTCTCTGTCTCTGTCCCTGTCCCTCTCCCTGTGCCTGTCGCTGTCTCTGTCTCTGTCTCTGTCTATTCCTCTGTCTCTGTCTCTGTCTGTGTCTCTGTCTCTGTCTCTGTTTCTGTCTCTGTCTCTGTCTCTGTCTCTGTCTCTGTCTCTGTCTCTGTCTCTGTCTCTGTCTCTGTCTCTGTCTCTGTCTCTGTCTCTGTCTCTGTTTCTGTCTCTGTCTCTGTCTCTGTCTCTGTCTCTGTCTCTGTCTCTGTCTCTGTCTCTGTCTCTGTCTCTGTCTCTGTCTCTGTCTCTGTCTCTGTCTCTGTCTCTGTCTCTGTCTCTGTCTCTGTCTCTGTCTCTGTCTCTGTCTCTGTCTCTGTCTCTGTCTCCGTCTCTGTCTCTGTCTCTGTCGCTATCTCTCCCTCTGTCTCTGTCCCCGTATCTGTGTCTGTCTCTGTCTCTGTTTCTGTCTCTGTCTCTGCCTCTGTCTCTGTCTCTGTCTCTGTCTCTGTCTCTGTGTCTGTCTCTGTCTCTGTCTCCGTCTCTGTCTCTGTCTCTGCCTCTGTCTCGGTCTTTGTCTCCGTCTCTGTCTCTGTCTCTGTCTCTGTCTCAGTCTCTGTCTCTGTCTCCGTCTTTGTCTCCGTCTTTGTCTCCTGCCCCTGTGCCTCCGACCATGTCTCCTGCCCCTCTGTCTCTGTCTGTGTCACTGTCTCTCCCTCTGTCTCTGTCTCTTCCTCGGTCTCTGTCTCTGTCTCTGTCGCTGTCTCTCCCTCTGTCTCTGTCCCCGTCTCTGTCCCTGGCTCTGTCTCTGCCTCTGTCTCCGTCTCTGTCTCTGTCTCGGTCTTTGTCTCCGTCTATGTCTCTGTCTCTGTCTCAGTCTCTGTCTCCGTCTCTTTCTCCGTTTCTGTCTCTGTCTCTGTTTCTGTCTCTGTCTCTGTCTCTGTCTCTGTCTCTGTCTCTGCCTCTGTCTCTGTCTCTGTCTCTGTCTCTGTCTCTGTCTCTGTCTCTGTCTCTGTCTCTTTCTCTGTCTCTGTCTCTGTCTCTGAATCTGTCTCTGCCTCTGTCACTGTCGCTGTCTCTGTCCCTGTCTCTGTCTATGCCTCTGTCTCTGTCTCTGTCTCCGTCTCTGTCTCTGTATCTGTCTGTTTCTCTGTCTGTTTCTCTGTCTGTTTCTCTGTCTCTGTCTCTGTCTCTGTCTCTGTCTCTGTCTCTGTCTCTGTCTCCGTCCCTGTCTCTGTCTCTGTCGCTATCTCTCCCTCTGTCTCTGTCCCCGTATCTGTCTCTGTCCCTGGCTCTGTCTCTGCCTCTGTCTCCGTCTCTGTCTCTGTCTCGGTCTTTGTCTCCGTCTATGTCTCTGTCTCTGTCTCAGTCTCTGTCTCCGTCTCTGTCTCCGTTTCTGTCTCTGTCTCTGTTTCTGTCTCTGTCTCTGTCTCTGTCTCTGTCTCTGTCTCTGTCTCTGTCTCTGTCTCTGTCTCTGTCTCTGTCTCTGTCTCTGTCTCTGTCTCTGTCTCTGTCTCTGTCTCTGTCTCTGTCTCTGTCTCTGTCTCTGTCTCTGTCTCTGTCTCTGTCTCTGACTCTGTCGCTGTCTCTGTCTCTGTCTCTGTCTCTGCCATTGTCTGTGTCTCTGCCTCTGCCCCGGTCTTTGTCTCCGTCTCTGTCTCTGTCTCTGTCTCTGTCTCTGTCTCAGTCTCTGTCTCTGTCTCTGTCTCTGACTCTGTCTCTGTCTCTGTCTCTGTCTCTGTCTCTGTCTCTGTCTCTGTCTCTGTCTCTGTCTCTGTCTCTGTCTCTGTCTCTGTCTCTGTCTCTGTCTCTGTCTCTGTCTCTGTCTCTGTCTCTGTCTCTGTCTCCGTCTCTGTCTCTGTCTCTGTCTCTGTCGCTATCTCTCCCTGTGTCTCTGTCCCCGTATCTGTCTCTGTCTCTGTGTCTGTCTCTGTCCCTGTCCCTCTCCCTGTGCCTGTCGCTGTTTCTGTCTCTGTCTCTGTCTATTCCTCTGTCTCTGTCTCTGTCTCCGTCTCTGCACTGTCTCTGTCTCTGTCTCTGTCTCTGTCTCTGTCTCTGTCTCTGTCTGTGTCTCTGTCGCTGTCTCGGTCTTTGTCTCCGTCTCTGTCTCTGTCTCTGTCTCTGTCGCTGTCTCTGTCTCTGTCTCTGTCTCTGTCTCGTTCTCCGTCTCTGTCTCTGTCTCTGCCTCTATCTACGTCGATGTCTCTGTCTCTGTCCCTGTCTCTGTCTCTGTCTCTGTCTCTGTCTCTGCCTCTGTCTCTGTCTCTGTCTCAGTCTCTGCCTCTGTCTCTGTCTCTGTCTCTGTCTGTCTCTGCCACTGTCTCGGTCTTTGTCTCCGTCTCTGTCTCTGTCTCTGTCTTTGCCTCTGTCTCTGTTTCTGTCTGTGTCTCTGCCTCTGTCTCGTTCTTTGTCTCCGTCTCTGTCTCTGTCTCTGCCTCTGTCTCTGTCCCTGTCTCTGTCTCTGTCTCTGTCTCCGTCTTTGTCTCTGTCCGTGTCTCTGCCTCTTACTCGGCCTTTGTCTCCGTCGCTGTCTCTGTCTCTGTCTCTCTCACTGTCTCTGTCTCTGTCTCTGTCTTTGCCTCTGTCTCAGTCTCTGCGTCCGTCTCTGTCTCTGTCTCCGTCTCTGTCTCTGTCTCTGTCTCTGTCTCCGTCTCTGTCACTGTCTCTGTCTCTGTCTCCGTCTCTGTCTCTGTCTCTGTCTCTGTCTCTGTCTCTGTCTCTGTCTCTGTCTCTGTCCCTGTCTCTGTCTCTGTCCCTGTCTCTGTCTCTGTCTCTGTCTCTGTCTGTGTCTCTGCCTCTGTCTCGGTCTTTGTCTCCGTCTCTGTCTCTGTCTCTGTCTCCGTCTCTGTCTCTGTCTCTGTCTCTGCCTCTGTCTCTGTCTCTGTCTCTATCTCTGCCTCTGTCTCTGTCCCCGTATCTGTCTCTGTCTCTGTCTCTGTCTCTGTCTCTGTCTCTGTCTCTGTGTCTGTCTCTGTCTCAGTCTCTGCCTCTGTCTCTGTCTCTGTCTCTGTCTCTGTCTCTGTCTCTGTCTCTGTCTCTGTCTCTGTCTCTGTCTCTGTCTCTGTCTCTGTCTCCGTCTTTGTCTCCGTTTTTGCCTCCGTCTTTGTCTTCGTCTTAGTCTCCGTCTTTGTCTCAGTTTTTGTCTCCGTCTTTGTGCCTGTCTTTGTCTCCATATTTGTCACCGTCTTTGTCTCTGTATTTGTCTCCGACTGTGTCTCCATATTTGTCTCCGTCTTTGTCTCCGTCTTTGCCTCCGTCTTTGTCTACGTCTTTGTCTCCGTCTTTGTCTCCGTCTTTGTCTCCGTCTTTGTCTCCGTCTTTGTCTCCGTCCATGTCTCCTGCCCCTCTGTCTCGATCTTTGTCTCATGCGCGTCTCTCTCTGTCTCTGTCTCTGTCTGTGTCTCTGTCTCTGTCTCTGTTTCTGTCTCTGTCTCTGTCTCTGTCTCTGTCTCTGTCTCTGTCTCTGTCTCTGTCTCTGTCTCTGTCTCTGTCTCTGTCTCTGTCTCTGTCTCTGTCTCTGTCTCTGTCTCTGTCTCTGTCTCTGTCTCTGTCTCTGTCTCTGTCTCTGTCTCTGTCTCTGTCTCTGTCTCTGTCTCTGTCTCTGTCTCTGTCTCTGTCTCTGTCTCCGTCTCTGTCTCTGTCTCTGTCGCTATCTCTCCCTCTGTCTCTGTCCCCGTATCTGTGTCTGTCTCTGTCTCTGTTTCTGTCTCTGTCTCTCTCTCTGTCTCTGTCTCTGCCTCTGCCTGTGTCTCTGCCTCTGTCTCGGTCTTTGTCTCCGTCTCTGTCTCTGTCTCTGTGTCTGTCTCTGTCTCTGTCTCTGTCTCTGTCTCTCTCTCTGTCTCTGTCTCTGTCTCTGTCTCTGTCTCTGTCTCTGTCTCTGTCTCTGTCTCTGTCTATTCCTCTGTCTCTGTCTCTGTCTCTGTCTCTGTCTCTGTCTCTGTCTCTGTCTCTGTCTCTGTCTCTGTCCCTGTCCCTCTCCCTGTGCCTGTCTCTGTCGCTGTCTATTCCTCTGTCTCTGTCTCCGTCTCTGTCTCTGTCTCTGTCTCTGTCTCTGTCACTGTTTCTGTCTCTGTCTGTGTCTCTGCCTCTGTCTCGGTCTCTGCCTCTGTCTCTTTCTCTGTCTCTGTCTCTGTCTCTGTCTCTGTCTCCGTCTTTGTCTCTGTCCGTGTCTCTGCCTCTTACTCGGCCTTTGTCTCCGTCGCTGTCTCTGTCTCTGTCTCTCTCACTGTCTCTGTCTCTGTCTCTGTCTTTGCCTCTGTCTCAGTCTCTGCGTCCGTCTCGGTCTCTGTCTCCGTCTCTGTCTCTGTCTCTGTCTCTGTCTCCGTCTCTGTCTCTGTCTCTGTCTCTGTCTCCGTCTCTGTCTCTGTCTCTGTCTCTGTCTCTGTCTCTGTCTCTGTCTCTGTCTCTGTCTCTGTCTCTGTCTCTGTCCCTGTCTCTGTCTCTGTCTCTGTCTCTGTCTGTGTCTCTGTCTCTGTCTCTGTCTCTGTCTCTGCCTCTGTCTCTGTCTCGGTCTCTGTCTCTGTCTCTGTCTGTGTCTCTGCCTCTGTCTCTGTCTTTGTCTCCGTCTGTGTCTCTGTCCCTGTCTGTGTCTCTGCCTCTGTCTCGGTCTTTGTCTCCGTCTCTGTCTCTGTCTCTGTCTCTGTCTCCGTCTCTGTCTCTGTCTCTGTCTCTGTCTCTGTCTCAGTCTCTGTCTCTGTCTCTGTCTCTGTCTGAGACTCTGCCTCTGTCTTTGTCTCTGTCTCTGTCTCTGTCACTGTCTCCGTCTCTGTCTCTGTCTCTGTCGCTGTCTCTGTCACTGTCTCCGTCTCTGTCTCTGTCTCTGTCTCTGTCTCTGTCTCTGTCTCTGGCTCTGTCGCTGTACCTGTCTCTGTCTCTGTCTCTGTCTCTGTCTCTGTCTCTGTCTCTGTCTCTACATCTGTCTCTGTCTCTGTCTCTGTCTCTGTATCTGCCTCTGTCTCTGTCTCTGTCTCCGTCTCTGTCTCTGCCTCTGTCTCTGTCCCCGTATCTGTCTCTGTCTCTGTTTCTGTCTCTGTCTCTGTCTCTGTCTCTGCCTCTGCCTCTGTCTCTGTCCCTGTCCGTGTCGCTGTCTCTGTTTCTGTCTATGCATGTGTCTCTGTCTCTGTCTGTGTCTCTGTCTCTGTCTCTGTCTCTGTCATTGTCTCTGTCTCTGTCTCTGTTTCTGTCTCTGTCTCTGTCCCTGTTTCTGTCTCTGTCTTTGTCTCTGTCTGTGTCTCTGCCTCTGTCTCCGTCTCTGTCTCTGTCTCTGTCTCTGCCTCTGTCTCTGTCTCTGTTCCTGTCTCTATCTCTGTCCCTGTTTCTGTCTCTGTCTCTGTCTCTGTATCTGTCTCTGCCTCTGTCTCTGTCTCTGTTTCTGTCTGTGTCTCTGCCTCTGTCTCGGTCTTTGTCTCCGTCTCTGTCTCTGTCCCTGTCTCTGTCTCTGTCTCTGTCTCTGTCTCTGTCTCTGTCTCTGTCTCTGTCTCTGTCTCTGTCTCTGTCTCTGTCTCTGTCTCTGTCTCTGTCTCTGTCGCTGTCTCTGTCTCTGTCTCTGTCTCTGTCTCGTTCTCCGTCTCTTTCTCTGTCTCTGTCTCTGTCTCTGCCTCTGTCTCTGTCTCTGTCTCTGTCTGTGTCTCTGTCGCTGTCTCGGTCTTTGTCTCCGTCTCTGTCTCTGTCTCTGTCTCTGTCTCTGCCTCTGTCTCTGTCTCTGTCTCAGTCTCTGCCTCTGTCTCTGTCTCTGTCTCTGTCTGTCTCTGCCACTGTCTCGGTCTTTGTCTCCGTCTCTGTCTCTGTCTCTGTCTTTGCCTCTGTCTCTGTCCCTGTCTCTGTCTCTGTCTCTGTCTCTGTCCCTGTCCCTCTCCCTGTGCCTGTCGCTGTCTCTGTCTCTGTCTCTGTCTATTCCTCTGTCTCTGCCTCTGTCTCCGTTTCTGTCTCTGTCTCTGCCTCTGTCTCTGTCTCTGTTTCTGTCTGTGTCTCTGCCTCTGTCTCGGTCTTTGTCTCCGTCTCTGTCTCTGTCTCTGTCCCTGTCTCTGTCTCTGTCTCTGTCTGTGTCTCTGACTCTGTCTCGGTCTTTGTCTCCGTCTCTGTCTCTGGCTCTGTCTCTGTCTCAGTCTCCGTCTCTGCCTCTGTCCCTGTCTGTGTCTCTGTCTCTGTCTCTGTCTCTGTCTCTGTCTCTGTCTCTGTCCCTGTCCCTGTCTTTGTCTCTGTCTCTGTATCCGTCTCTGTCTCTGCCTCTGTCTCAGTCTCTGCGTCTGTCTCGGTCTTTGTCTCCGTCTCCGTCTCTGTCTCTGTCTCTGTCTCTGTCTCTGTCACTGTCTCCGTCTTTGTCTCTGTCTGTGTCTCTGCCTCTTTCTCGGCCTTTGTCTCCGTCTCTGTCTCTGTCTCTGTCTCCGTTTCTGTCTCTGTCTCTGTCTCTCACAGTCTCTGTCTCTGTCTCTGTCTTTGCCTCTGTCTCACTCTCTGCGTCCGTCTCTGTCTCTGTCTCCGTCTCTGTCTCTGTCTCTGTCTCTGTCTCTGTCTCTGTCTCTGTCTCTGTCTCTGTCTCTGTCTCTGTCTCTGTCTCTGCCTCTGTCTCTGTCTCTGTCTCTGTCTGTGTCTCTGACTCTGTCTCGGTCTTTGTCTCCGTCTCTGTCTCTGTCTCTGTCTCTGTCTCAGTCTCTGTCTCTGTCTCCGTCTTTGTCTCCGTCTTTGTCTCCTGCCCCTGTGCCTCCGACCATGTCTCCTGCCCCTCTGTCTCTGTCTGTGTCACTGTCTCTCCCTCTGTCTCTGTCTCTTCCTCGGTCTCTGTCTCTGTCTCTGTCGCTGTCTCTCCCTCTGTCTCTGTCCCCGTCTCTGTCCCTGGCTCTGTCTCTGCCTCTGTCTCCGTCTCTGTCTCTGTCTCGGTCTTTGTCTCCGTCTATGTCTCTGTCTCTGTCTCAGTCTCTGTCTCCGTCTCTTTCTCCGTTTCTGTCTCTGTCTCTGTTTCTGTCTCTGTCTCTGTCTCTGTCTCTGTCTCTGTCTCTGTCTCTGTCTCTGTCTCTGTCTCTGTCTCTGTCTCTGTCTCTGTCTCTGTCTCTGTCTCTGTCTCTTTCTCTGTCTCTGTCTCTGTCTCTGTCTCTGAATCTGTCTCTGCCTCTGTCACTGTCGCTGTCTCTGTCCCTGTCTCTGTCTATGCCTCTGTCTCTGTCTCTGTCTCCGTCTCTGTCTCTGTATCTGTCTATTTCTCTGTCTGTTTCTCTGTCTGTTTCTCTGTCTCTGTCTCTGTCTCTGTCTCTGTCTCTGTCTCTGTCTCCGTCCCTGTCTCTGTCTCTGTCGCTATCTCTCCCTCTGTCTCTGTCCCCGTATCTGTCTCTGTCCCTGGCTCTGTCTCTGCCTCTGTCTCCGTCTCTGTCTCTGTCTCGGTCTTTGTCTCCGTCTATGTCTCTGTCTCTGTCTCAGTCTCTGTCTCCGTCTCTGTCTCCGTTTCTGTCTCTGTCTCTGTTTCTGTCTCTGTCTCTGTCTCTGTCTCTGTCTCTGTCTCTGTCTCTGTCTCTGTCTCTGTCTCTGTCCCTCTCCCTGTGCCTGTCGCTGTTTCTGTCTCTGTCTCTGTCTATTCCTCTGTCTCTGTCTCTGTCTCCGTCTCTGCACTGTCTCTGTCTCTGTCTCTGTCTCTGTCTCTGTCTCTGTCTCTGTCTCTGTCTCTGTCTCTGTCTCTGTCTCTGTCTCCGTCTCTGTCTCTGTCTCTGTCGCTATCTCTCCCTCTGTCTCTGTCCCCGTATCTGTGTCTGTCTCTATCTCTGTTTCTGTCTCTGTCTCTCTCTCTGTCTCTGTCTCTGCCTCTGTCTGTGTCTCTGCCTCTGTCTCGGTCTTTGTCTCCGTCTCTGTCTCTGTCTCTGTGTCTGTCTCTGTCTCTGTCTCTGTCTCTGTCTCTGTCTCTGTCTCTGTCCCTGTCCCTCTCCCTGTGCCTGTCGCTGTCTCTGTCTCTGTCTCTGTCTATTCCTCTGT